>OMNM01009227.1:6203-21580 GCA_900302745.1 Parablennius parvicornis | reverse complement strand
GACTGTCTTTGGGTTTTCACTTCATGAGGATAGTCTTTTATTCAAATATCTTAAGCATAAAAGGAGCAAGCAGGATTAATTTTTCTGCAAGTGTCCATTTGGGAGCTCCTTTCACAAGCCAGTCAGACCGATGCTGGACGACCCAGACGTAACGACAGGTCTTCACACAGCCAAAGTGCATGTAGGTAATTTATCTGACAGATAATGAACCTCGTGTTGTATGAGCTGTATATTTGTGTCTCTTTCTGTCTGAACAAGTTTGTTGGCTCTGCATTGATGTTGAGATCTTCTCTCCATGTGGCGGTTGGAACGTTTAAATGTAATTGAGACGTTTTTAGAAAGTGGGTTTGGTGGTGAGGTCTTTGGGAGGTTTGTTACTTTCTGAGGAAGATTCAGATTCAACCTGATCCCAATTAAACTTGAATTGTTGACTTTAGTTGAAGATCTTCTGGATAGTTCTTTTGACTGATGACCATGTGATTCATCCTGGCCATTAAACTTAATAAATGAGTTGTTCTAAGTGTCTTATTCCTTAGTTTTTTCATCTTGGGAAGTTTGTTGGTTTCTTTCTTTGCAGGATGTCAGAATTGTTCCAGATGAGAGGAGCCTGTCAGAGATATGTCGTATGTGCTGCTTGCTTCAGGTTTTAGTGGTCATGTTGAAATCAGAATTTATTAGTGCTATTGGGCGAATGCTGGATGGGAGTGTCGGGTTTTTATTTGTTGATATTCACACAATCCATGCATGGAGGGAGAGTAGAAGATGCCTTTATTCATTGAATCATCCTAAAAATAGATTAAAGTGATAGTAAAGTTAAAAAAATTTTCGTAGGATTTGGCAGACTATCCATCACGTCCTGGGGCTTTCCCATCATGTGATGGACAGCTTCATCCAGGTCGTCTGTGAGGATGGGAGCTACTGGAGCCTCAGTCTGTGCTCAGAAAGCTCTATTCCAGATCCTGATGGGTTTATCTAAGAGTGCAGTTTTTGAGTCCTGCTGAAAGTTTCTACTTCGGTGCTGTGCTGAGAAGCTGATGTTAAAGCAATGTGATTTATTCGGTTCATGTCAGAACCTTCTGTCAGGATTCTCACTGCAGCATTTTCCATCAGACGAAGACTTGTGAAGCAGTTATTGTTTTACCATCATAGCAGGGAGTTGCAATGGTCCACAGTGGGAGGAACAAATGATGGACCAGTTTCTCAGCGTCACCCTGAGTCAACATGGTCCTGATTTTACAGTATTTCAGGTGAAAGTCCTGCAGACTTGTTTAGTGTGTGAGTTGAAGGATCAGTCAAATTCAGTAATTCAGGTCCAGTCCAGATCCAGGTCCAGTCCTGGTTGATCAGGAAAAGATGAACCCTTTGTCATCTGTCCTGAAGCTGAAGGACCTGACTGAACTACACACGATGTCAACCAATACATCCCAACGAGCGACCAGAGAGGCATCTTTCCAACATCATGCTCGTTTATGGAACAACCTGCCAGCTGAGGGCACAAAGCACATCCACCATTTTCTGTGTATCATCTGAAGCTCCAGTACGTTCAGAATCTCTGCCTCCTCTCACTGTCCCTCATGGCTATACTCTTTCATTTTTTCCGACACTGTTTCGTCCTGATGTCCAGGCGTGGATCGATCGATACATGACTTCCTGTCATTCTGCCCCACCCACAGGAAGCTCCATCAGCAGTTTGAGATGTACAAAGACCAGGTGAAGAAGTTGGGGGAGGAGCCCCGTGCCGCTCAGAGGGCGGAGTCTCCCACCTGTGGCGTCTGTCACAAGACGAAGTTTGCCGACGGCTGTGGCCGCGCCTGCTGCTACTGTCAGAGCCGTTTCTGTGCCCGCTGTGGGGGGCGTGTCCGTCTGAGGGCAAACAAGGTGAGAGGATGTGTACTTTATGTGAATTCTCACTAAAATCTTAAAAAAAACCAAAATAAAACATAAATTTCTGGAAAAACGTAAAGGAAAACTCTTCCAGTGAGTAACTTCCTTTAAACACGATCCGTAAACACTTCATCAAAACAAGTCCTGTGAAAACTTCACATAAAATACTTCCGTAAACACTTTTCATACAAACACCTTTGTTAGACACTTTGCGGTGGTGCTTCACGCAAACACTGTAAACACCTTGAATAAACACCTCCCTTGAACACTTAATGTAGACACTTTGCGTAAACACTAAAGGTGACATGGTTCTGTAACGTGTTGTTTGTTTACAGGTGATGTGGGTCTGTAACGTGTGCCGTCGGCAGCAGGACATTCTCACCTGTTTGAGTGATTTTGATTCGTCAACTCTTCATGTCAATCAAGGGCTGAGTGGATCTCTGAGTAATGGAGCCACAGAGGGGTGGGCACACACACACACACACACACACACACACACACACACACACACACACACACACACACACACACACACACCCCAGTTAATTATAGTGACACAGGCAGTAATCAGATTACTAATCCTGTAGCTCAGAGGATTACTGTTGCAGTGAAATGCACTTCCCATGTGGGCGGAGCCAGAGGAGCCTTTGAGTGTGGCAGGAGGCTGGACTACATTCAGAGGGCGGAGCTTCACATCACCTGTCAATCATAAAGCTGCTGAGCATGTGCTACTGAGTGTGTGTATTAGTGCATCAGAGTGAGTCAAGGGTAGACATGAAGCTCGCAGACGAATGTTTGTAATATTACATGCACATTCTGTGACTGCATGTAAGTATGAAATTTGTACCAGTATTGTGGGTAAATATGTCGTTTTCTACCACAAGTTGAGTTACAGTGTTTAAATATGTACTTTGTACGACAAGTTTAATTACAGAGTTTAAGTTTGTAGTTTGTGCAACATTTCAATTATTTTGTGTATGTTTGTAGTTTATACCATATGTAGTTTGTACGTATTTTTTTACCACGTTTAGTTACTGGGTGTAAACATCCCCTTTATACCACTTTTGTAATTAATGCATGTAAGTGCGATAGTTTGTGACGTGTTCAGCTATTGCGTGTGGGTCGTAGGTTTGACCTGTTTAGTCACTGCTCATAAAGGATTTACTTACATTTACATTTTCTATGAAATTTTAGTTTATATCTGTTTGTAGCTCAGACACAAAGCTACCGTACATCACTACGTGTTTTAAACAACGTGTTTAGTCAGTGTGTGAAGCTGGTTTCTGATTGGTCCTCAGGAAGCGGAGCCCCTCTGGGTCGTATTTCGATGGAGTCGGGGGAAACTCGTCTCGCTCGTCCGGTGACTACACTCGCTGGACTCACGGTAATGGGGAGGAACCTCCTCGGTCGCCGCGGCGACGCAGCAGAGACAGTCGAGGCCGCTGGCACTCACAGGTGAGCTCCAATACAAAAACAATGAAAACCTTTTTCTTAAGACATATTTTCCCATTTAGTAAATTTGAATTATTTAAATGATATTAAATCATTTATGAATTATTTCTTATCTCTGAAATTTGAATATGTAGTGATCCATGACCTTTTGTGAATATTTGACTGATTATAATTATTCATTGTATATTCAGCGATCTGCGGTAAGTTTTATATGATCGATATTATTGGTGAATATGTGATGATTGTTATTCTTTATAAATTGCCTGACATGGTTTGTGAATATTGGATTATTAATTCAGAAGTTGGGTTGAGCTGTAGTACTCGCTGCAGCATTTTGTTGATGATGGTGGAGCTTTTCCTCATGACCTGGTCCAGGACCAACCTCTGGACCAGATTCAGGACCAACGTGAGCTGAGGCGCCGGCAGGAGGAGGAGTTTTTTGCTCGTTACCGTAGCGACCCAAACCTGGCCCGTTACCCAGTGAAGCCTCAGCCGAGTGAAGAGGCCATGAGAATGTTAGCGCAGGTCGGTCGCGTCCGCCACCAGCGGCGCCACAGTGACGTCTCTTTGGCAGCTGGCGAGCCGGACCACCTGACCCCGAGGCACGCAGGTAAGAGTCCAGCCACCATCCCTCAGCCATGTGCTCCCTGTCTCTGTCTGACATGCAGTTCTTCTCCCAGCTCTCCATCAGAACCGGTACCAGGGATTGGTTGGATCTGCTGGTCAAAGGTCATTCTCGATGGACTGTCCCACGTCTCCGCGCCGGAGCCCCTTACCACAGACACATCTGGACCCGAGCTCTGCCCTCAAGAGGAAGTCAACTAATGACGGCCTGGCGCATATGCACAGGGGGCGGAGGATGGGGAAGATGCACGTGATTGGCAGCTTCAGCAGCTCGGAGGAGGACCTTGCAACCACGCCCGAATACACAAGTTGTGACGAGCCTGACCGTAAGTGACTGCATGTTAACATCTGTTAACAAGAGCAGAGGGTCAACAAAGCAACTGTGACTAGAGTATAGGGTTAAAGAAACTGAGTCAGAGCAGAGGGTTAATAGATCACCTGGTAGTCAGAGCAGAAGGCTAATGTTGGTTTGAACACTGAATAAAAACCTTCTATAGCGATTTTAGAGAAAAAATTGGTTGAACACTAGACTGAAGATAATTTAGTTCAGTTCAATTTTATTTCCACAAAAGCCAAGAACAGCAGAGTCACCTGATGGCTATCTTACAAAGAAAAAAAATAACTATTCCACATGTAGCAGGAGGAAGTGGAATGAAAAAAAATTCAGTTTAACAGGAAAAAGCCTGCAGAACTAGACTCAGAGGAGGAGAGTTTGTTGTGGTTTATGATGATCTCTGATGGTCTGTGTTTGTCTTATGTATACAAGGACCCACAGTGGTGGGATTTGAACCTACAAACCTCAGATCTGAAGTGGTTTTCTCTAACCTCTTGGCCACCACTGTCCCATAGCTTAAGGTGGTCTGTGGTGGTCTCCGAGGGTCTGTGGTCTCTGATCGAGGTCTTGTAGGTCCAACCAGTCTTGTTTTGGGGTTCTAATGATCAGTTAATCAGCTGCCTGCTTGTCATTGAGCCAGAAGTCACCTGGTCAAAGATTATGAGCCTTGGTTGGCTCAGAGGGCTAAAGGCTCCGCCTATTAAGTCTGGATGTGACGGAGCAGCTCTAACCTGGTTGTTCGGCTGCCTTCAAGACTGAAACAAATCCAGAACCCACGGAGTCACAGAAGACCCTATGAATCAGGGTCGGACTGGACGGTTCCAGAAATTGGTTCTGATAATCTGATCCAGATTAGAGCCGAAGACCTGGACCTGTCTGGACCTTCAGAGTCTCTACTGCTGCTCAATTGGATTAAAAGAGGAGAGTGCGGATTATCAGCAGTCACAGCAGAGAATAGAAACGGAACAGCAGAGGAGAAGCAGAGGAGCAGCCATGAAGCTATCATGAAGCGAACGCCGGCAACACATCTGAAACTGAAGAGCAGCTGCTCTGAACTTCAGCTGAACGCCAGCTGAACTGACCTGCTGCTAACCTGCCAAAGACCGGCTGGACGTCTACTGGAGACTAAATGGAGATCGACTGGACATGAAGCTGTGATCTAGTGGAAAGGTGGGAGGAAGGGGGCGGAGCCAAACCTACATCTCTCCAAAAGCAAATAGATCACCACTGGATTTTAATGCTAACAGTACACAGCAGGAGAACTACTTTGTGTAATTGATGGTATTGGGTTAATAGCATATTAGGCTGTTTTTCTTTCTTTGATGCTAACAGGTTAACAGCATGCTTACTATTCTTGAGCCTATGAGGACAAGCTAACAAGCCATGTTCTTCCCCCTAATGCTGACGGTATACTGTTATCATTAAAGGAGTCATCACCCGTTAAAACATGATTCATTTTTTTGGACCTCAGTTGAAAATGAAAATCAGGAGTTGGAAAGTTTTTTTAATTTCATTTGTGGTCTTTGTTCAAACCAGAGTTGCCCACAACAGAGGAGGCTGACATCGTAAGCAACCTCTGTAGAAAATTAGCTGTTAACTGCTAACGTGACTAGTATAAACGTTGAACATCATGTGGTTTACATTTTAAATCTCCTGGATGCATTGCTCTGCAGTGTGGATGTTTATTTTTCTTGTGAGCAAAGGACTGCTATGCTATCGCTATATTACCTAACGTGTTCTCTAAGAGGAAGTTCTGGTATGAGAAAGGCTCAGAAAGAGCTCCATGTTTGATTTTTTTCCTCTAATAAATTTTCAAGATTTCTTCTTCTTACATTCTTCTTATTCTAACATTAACGTTAGCTAAGGGTTCGGCTAACCCTAAACTGAACCCTTTTTTATACCCACGATGCTTCTGGTTCCAGGGTTTATTGAAGAGGTTCCTCTGAGAACCAGCGACATTCGAAAGGATACCTGCATTTTCTTCCCTGTTGCCCTGTTTACCAACCAGTTACATCAGTCTGAAAATCCTAACTCAGCTACATACTCCACCTTCTGACCTTTGACTTTTTCTCTTGGACAGGAGACATGGACAGTCAGTGGTGGGATCACGGATCTTGGCATGGAGACCCTGCACCCACTGCTATGGTACGCTTGATTCGAATTCAGATTCAGACACCTTTATTTATCACACAAGGAGAAATTCATTTGTAGTTTCCCAGTGTGTACATTCACATACATGCATGCATTCGGTCACCACTCATTCAGTCTGTCAGGAATTTGCAAGTGGCAGAGAGAAATGTCAGAACAGAAGAAATCAATTAAACTAGAAAAGATAAGCACTAAGCAAGACAGCACAGGACAATGAAATGGGAAGAACAGTAATAAAAAACAATAAATAAGACTAGGGTGATGCCATTCAAGATATTTACGGTAATTAAAATTTTTAAAATTTTAAAATGGGTGTAGTCTGTGTTTAAAAGTTTTACGGTAGAGGGAATGAAGGACTTTGAGTGACTGTTAGTTTTTCGTTGGGGGCACATTATAACGTCTGCCTGCAGGCCTGAGAAAGAATTCCTTAAACAGAACGTGGTCTGGTTGGCTGGTGATTTGTTTTACTTTTCTAGCTACTTGTTCCTCTCAGATTATGCCCAATTCCCTCAGAGGAGTTCCAGTAATTTTGGAGCACACTTTGATAGTATTATTCAAGCTGTTTTTGTTTTTCACAGCACCAGCAGGTAAAGGAAAACGTTAAAAGGCTTTTAATTAAGGAATGGTAAAGATTTTATAAAATTGTGTCACAGACATTAAAAGACTTTAGCTTCCTCTTTAAATGGACTCTTTGTTCACATCGTTTGGCAATCAGCTCAGTGTTTAAGTTAAATTTAAGTTGTGAGTCAAACATAGTGCTGAGATATTTAGAGGAATCTACAATTTCAATCTTTTGGTTGTGAATGTTGCTTTCTGTTGCCCCGTCATTGTTCTGCCTATTGTCAATGATCAGCTCCTTGCTTTTTAAGCACATTTAGATCCAAGAAGTTATTATCGCACCATTCCACAAAAGCAGATAAGGCCCGACTGGTTAGAGTCTTGGCATGGAAGAAGACTCAGGAGGACAGTGTCATCTGAGAATTTGACAGTATAGCTGCCTTCCTGTGATGTTCTGCAGCTGTTTGTGTACATGATAAAAATAAATGAAGAGAGGACACAACCCTGGGGTGAGCGTGTGTTTGAAAGTCTTCTGCTGGACATGTATACAGTCACCAACATTTTCTGGATTCTGTTTGTTAAAAAGTCTAAAAGCAACACTAAAAACTGAGCAGGTAGATTGGAATATAATGCGATGGTCAATTAAAATGTGAGGTTGCATCTTATTAAAAGCTGAAGAGAAGTCAGCGAATAATATCCTTGCTTGGGACTTTGGTTTCTTCAGGTGACTTGTCCAGAATAAAAAGTTTGGCATCGTCAACACCCTTGCCACTTTGATAGGCAAACTGTAAAGAGTTTAGTTTGCTATCTATAATAGGAACCACCATGTATTTTATAACCCTTCATTATCTCTCTGCCACAATCCTTCAACATCTGTCTGACCCAACTCCATCAACATCTGACTCTACCTCTTCAACATGTCTGACCTCTTCAACATGTCTGACCTCTTCAACATCTGACTGACACTCTTTTGAAAAATCTAATTAGTTGAGCAGAACTAAGTAAGTTGTCACTCATCAGCATCCAGTCATCTGGCAACCATCCAAGGATGGAGAGCGTCTGATTGGTCGAATTCTCCTGAACAAGAGGATGAAGGACGGAACAATTCCTGCGGATGCAGGAGCACTCCTTGGATTGAAGGTGACACTCTCGGTCAACTTCTCTCTGCCTTCAAGTCAGCTTAGTGCCTTGCTCATGAGTTCTGTGCTCACAGGTCGTTGGGGGAAAGATGACGGAATCCGGTCGTCTATGTGCCTTCATCACCAAGGTGAAGAGAGGAAGTCTTGCTGACACTGTGGGACATCTGAGACCAGGTAAAAACATATATGAGCTTTGGGATTAGAGGTTCATAGGATCTTATGTTTAAGTGGTTGGTAGTCAGAACAGCATCATGCTTTCTGATTGGTTCTATGAACACAGGTGGGTCTTACCACCGAGTTTACTGAGTCGGATAAGGCAATCTGGTTGTTTTTGTTGATGGCTTTGTTCCTGTCTAGGTGATCAAGTTCTGGAGTGGAATGGTCGAGTTCTCCAGGGCGCCACATTTAACGAAGTCTACAACATTATCCTGGAGTCCAAACCTGAGCCTCAGGTGGAGCTTCTGGTGTGTCGGCCAACAAGGTGGGCGGGGTCGACTTGCTCTCTTGCATGTTCCAAATGCTCTACAATGTGCTAACTGATATGCTTCTGACACGGTGTACGACCACGGTCGCTGGCGTGTTTTGTAGCATGCTATCAGATGTGTTTTCTGACGGATTCTACGATGTGTTCTTCAAAATTGTGTTCGACTTGATCTTCATTGCGTTCTGCTTTGGTCTATGACGTGTTCTTGATCTCTGCTGCATTCTTCTATTTTTGGACTATTTGACTTTTGTGTTTGTTCTTCAGGGACTTTTGCAGAACAACAGAAGGTTCCCATGTACAGCTGGAATCCAGTGAGTCTGTAACACAGCAAAACATCCACAGATATATATTTTCTCTCTCTCTTTCTGTCTGTCTGTCTATCTGTCTGTCTGTCTCTCTCTATCTCTCTCTTTCTCTCTCTCTCTGAGTGTTTTTGTCGTCTGTTCAGGTTCCAGTTCCTTTGACTCTCAGAAAGTTGGTCCGTCCATCTCCGTCACATCTCCCATGAGCCCTGGCGTTGTGTCTGGACAGGTGTCTGTAAGTTACCCAGCATGCATTGCACTACCACACGATCAGCAGCTGTCAGTTGTGAGCTAACAGTTTTTCCATGGCAATGTGTTTGTTTTCAGTCTGTGAACAGGCTTCCTCTGGTTCCTAGGATTCAGGTAACCTGCAGAACCGAGTGCAGTGAGATATCCAAGTGTTGAACCCGTCTTTGTCCTGTAGTCCAGTTTGTAGTCCAGTTTGTAGTCCAACCAGTGAGACGTGGAGAACTTCCATCCCAGGGCCAGGGTCTACCATATTAGATCAGATCCAAGGATCATAGAGGCCACGTCCACCATGTAGATCAGATCCAAGGTGCAGGCTGTGTACCGATGAACCAGATGGTCCAGTGGCAGGATGTTTTGAAGTGTCCATCAGTCCCACATTGCCCTCCCTCTAGGATTGCTTGTGTAGTGGCATTTCACCAGTTCTGTATGATCCAATTAAATTGTATTTTATTTCTATAATGCCAAAAACAACAGAGACATCTTGAGGTATTGTTACCAAACTATTCCACATGAGCAAGCACAGGCAACTGTGGAAGAAACCTTCAGAACCAGGGTCAGACGTGGTGGAGACGCTATCAGAGGAAAAGTTCTAATGTTGTTCTGTTGTGTTCCATCACTCTGGTTCTTGTTCTACAGATCTGGTTGTTTCAGTGTACTCTTTTGATTCAGTTTTCAGTCGTTTGGATGTTTCAGAAAGTTGCTCTGTGGTTCTACTGCTGTGTCTTGTGTCTACATATCTACAGTACTTCATCGGGTTCACACGTGGTCTGGTATCTGGAGCAGAAACCTCCTCCTCTCAGTGGTCCAAGGCCTTCCACTGGTCTCTGTGTGATCTTGTAGCATTGCTCTGCACTCTGTGACTCTAGTAATCTGGGTTTTTCTCCAGGTGAAACTGTGGTATGATAAAGTTGGTCATCAGCTGATTGTCACGGTTCTTGGAGCTAAAGAACTTCCAGTTCGAGATGATGGTCGGCCAAGGAATCCTTATGTGAAGATCTATTTCCTGCCTGACAGAAGGTAACAAGAATAACCAACCAGAACATAGAGGGTTCATATGTGGGAGCAGCAGTGTGTTCATGGTTTCCTCATGTCCACACAGTGATAAAAGTAAGCGCAGGACGAAGACTGTGAAGAAGTCTGTGGACCCTCGGTGGAATCAGACCTTCATGTACTCTCCTGTCCACCGACGAGAGTTCAGAGAACGAATGCTGGAGCTGACGGTGTGGGACCAGGCCCGAGTCCGAGAGGAGGAGAGCCAGTTCTTGGGGGAGGTGAGGAAGTCATGGAGTGAGACAAAGTGAGACGGGCTGAAGCAATGTGAGATAGGTTGAGGAACACATGGAGGTCACATCAAAAACAGAAGTACTCAAGGAGCAGTCAACTTTGTTGTTCTCTCAACAGTGTAAAAGTGAGCTGTGTACAATGTCCAGAAGTTTTTCAGAAGTGTTCATTCTGTACATCCTCCATCAGTTCTCTGGATGTTCTCTGTTGGTTCTTCGCGCTGCAGGTGCTCATCGAGCTGGACTCCGCTCTGCTGGACGATCAACCTCACTGGTACAAACTGCAGGTGCATGATGGGTCGTCACTGCCACTGCCCAACGCCTCTCCCTACCTGCAGAGGAGAGGACTGCAGGCCGAGCACGTTCAGAGTGGGAGGAGGTTACAGAGTGAGAACTCGCACACACACACACACACACACACACACACACACACACACACACACACACACACACACACACTTGATTGTGTGTGTGATTGTGTTTTGTTTCTGTTTTTTTGTTTTTGTACATTTCATTTTAGTTTTGTTCTCATGTTGTTTCTTTGTGCTTTTAATTTCCCACATGCTCTGCCAGACAAAGGTCCTTACTATAACCCAGGTAAGTGTGTGCGTGCGTGCATGCATGCCTGCCTTCGTGCAAGCATGAGATATGGTGTTCAGGGTGTTTTTGTGTCTTCAGGGTCTCAGAGGATCAGCGACAGCGAGTTCTCGGATTACGACTGTGAAGATGGAATTGGAGTGATTTCAGGTGAGCTCCGGATCCCATCATGCATTGCAGTCACAGTAGCTGACCAATAGTCCATCAGACTATAAAGAATATTTTTCTTTCTAATAAATTTTTAAAAATCCATTATATTTAATGTATTTTATCATGATCGTGTATAAACAGAGTGAATGACTGTGATGTGACCCGTGTGCAGACTGCCGGCTGAATGGGCGGGACTTCCACAGCTCGACGCTCTCCGTGCCTGAGCAGGTGATCCAGTCGTCCAATCACTGCTCTCGTTCCGACATGGTCAGGATGCGCTCACGGTCGCCGAGCCAACCACCTCCTCACAGGTGATCTGCTTCCTGCTACCTCACCTCAAAGCTAGGTGACAGTACAGTGCCTGTTCCTTTAAGAGCCAGGTGCACAGTGTGTTGCTGTTTTAGAAAGCAGAGAGACAAACTAACAAACACAAACAGCTACATGGCAATGCTCAACTCATCACAAAAATTTGCTGAAGTAGGTAGAGCTGTGAGTCCTCACAGAGTGAACCAAAGTAAGACAGAGTGAGATTAAGACTGAAACCAATTCACTCCATGATCAAACACGCCTTTTAAATTACATCCTGACTTCTGGCCCATGTGCGACTTTTTTGTTACGCTTGGTTTGTATGTGACCCATGACCTCTTGTTGGCAGCGGTAATGGTCTGTACCCATTGTATCGAGAGGACGCCGTGCGGCTGCTGCGAGGCTCTAAACTGAGCCGGGCGTACTCTGACGCTGGCCAGTACAGCAGCTTGGACAGGTAACCAATGACATCCACGAGCCAGACCAGGGTCACCTGGAGCACCAGCCATTGAGCTCACAGGCTGAACGTCAGCCAATCAGCTGCTGTCTGGGTTTCAGTGAGCAGTGTGTTTGACTCAGTGAGTCAGACGGACTGTATGTCGACATCTAGCTTAGTCACACCTGTAAGGCCTGCCCCTCAGCTGCTGTTAACCAATCAGAGAACAGCTTTGAACCATGACCCGGGTCTGGACAGGATCTAGTTTTGGTATTTAGTTCTGGTTCAGGTCAGCTATAAATGTGTATTGCTGGTGACGTCAGTCTGCCCCAGGGCAGCAGTAGGTACATACATAGCTAACCACCATCGAGTATGGAGTGAATAAATAATGCAATGTAAAGCGTCTTTGAGTGCCCAGAAAAGCGCTATATAAAACCAATGCATTATTATTAGTGTAGTACAGGTGTAATGGGAGTACAGTGGTCCCTCGTTTATTGCGAGCGATACGTTCTAAAAAAAACCCACAATAGGCGAAATCCACAAAGTAGTTTTATCTTTTAGAATCATTATATATGCCATAAAGCTGTAAAACCCCTCAACACACACTTCATAGACTTTACTCAAACAGGAATTAACATTTTCTTACATTTGTCTCTTGTTTAAACAAAGTTCAAACAAACCTTCGTATGCGCCCTCCTCTCAGCCTCTCAGGAGCGTTCACCGTCGTGGACACGCAGCTGCGCAGCCCGCATTCTCCCCCTGGTTCTTTCACATTTGCTTCCATGTTTTTTTCCTCACTTAACACATCATAACCTCCGTGTTTTCACGCCCCACGCGGGCTGCCCTCAGCACAAGGAGGGCTGAGGTATCTCAGACACGGCGCTTCGTGGGCCCCACCCCCAGAGCTAATAAACTCCAGAGTTTCACCCCTCAAAAAAAGTATGCAACTGAAAAAATCCGCGAAACAGCGAGGCCGCGAAAGGTGAACCACGATATAGCGAGGGACTACTGTATAGTAAATGTTTATTACTAGTGTAATAAGGGTGTAGGACAGGTATACTGTGAGTGTAATATGGGTTTAGTAGAAGTGTAGTACGTGTGTAGAATGAGGATAGAGCAGGTCTCACTGATATCTCTTTTTATGAATCCAGACGCGCTGTGAGAAGAATGTCTTTTACCAACTCTCTCGATTCTCAGGAGAGGTACAGTCACAACAATGACAGTTACAGTAGAAGCAGTGGTAACAGTAGTGGTGGTAACAGTAGCATTAGTAACAGCGGTAATAGTAGCATTAGTAGCAGCGGTAATAGTAGTGGTGGTAACAGTAGCAGTAGTTGCGGTTGTATAACAGTAGCAGTGGCAACAGTAGCGGTGGTATAACTGTAGCAATAGTAGCAGGGTGGCTGTGGTTCAGTTGATGCAGCAGTCTGTATCTCAGTTGCAGGTTTGATCCCCTGTCCACAAGGGCGTAATAATGAGTTTAGCATGGGGGGACACGTATTGGGAACATGACAACTCCTTAAATATAGAATACATTATTGGAGACCCCTCCAATATTGGCCATCCCCCCTAGTTCCTACACCATGTGTCAGGTGTAGTTTGTCCTCGCTCATGTTAGCTGGGATCTGGTACTCTGAATGAGAGAACGTGATACAGACAATGGATGGATGAACTGCATCAGTAATATTAGAAGTAGTACGAATAGTTGCAGTAGTAATAGTAGTAGCAGTTAACTGTTGTGTCTGTAATAGTCCCTTCAGAGTAGAAGGAATATGATTTTACTGTGTTTACCCGTGTAAAGATACTTAAACCTCACCATGAACGGGAGCTGTGAGGACTACAGGTGAGAGCTGTGCATTGTGGGTATTGTAGTGCTAGATGCTCACATGTTAATGAGGGACTGAGGAGTCTTTGTGTTCTACAGTCAGGACTTCATCCCAGACTTCCCCTACCAGCCAGAAGCCTTTGACCACGAGCTTCTCAGGTAAATGGCTGCAGGCTCAGGTGTACCTCACCCTCCTTTCTCTCCCAGCATCCGCTGCTCCGAGACCCTCTGGAAAACACATTGCCCATCTCTGCGCCATCGTTTCACCTCCTTCAATGCGCTAAACTTCCCAGCTTGCAGTCCTCCGAGGCATCTTGTGTCGTCACCGTGGCGTCACCGTGGAGACGTGGGAAACAGTAGTAGTTGTCATGGTGATAGTTGTTGTGGTGAATCACAGATACAGCCGGGGAATGGACCGAAGGGATTACTACTGTCGCTCTCGCTCTGCTGACCCGTGGACAATCACTGAGCGAGCAGACTCCGCCCACCTGAGGTCTGGACGCTCTGCCCCCCCCTCGCCTGCTCTGATCAGGTGATATGCAGCTGGCCAATCAGAGAGCAGTTCTTCCTGCTCGGAGTTTGCTGCATGCGCTGACCACGCTCAATTTTCTTTCTACACCTGCCACTGAGTGACATGACAACCCATCAAGATGATATCACTTCAGGGTGTCGTATCACTCTGCGGTGTCACATCACCCTAGTGCATGACATCACTTTATGGTGTGACATCACTCCCAGGCCGGCTACATACTTTCTGTTGGATAAAGATTTTGTTCTTTTCTCGCATGTGTTCTGCATCTCTCTTATTATTATTATTGTTTTAGTTTGTTTGGTGGTTTGTTTTTTTCAGGGCCTTGCATGATTTCCGTGAAGTTTCTGTTTCAATGTGAGATGTAATTTTGAATGCTTGAGTTCTTCTGAGCTCCGACAGACTTGATAAGACTCGGTCACACTCTGAGAGACTCGACGAGACACAGAGACTTGTAGAGATTGTGACATGCAGATGAGTGACTTTCAGAGACTTTCAGACTCTGTAACAGACTAGTAGACATTCAGGCGTACATTCAGAGACTGTAACAGACTAGTAGACATTCAGGCGTACTTTCAGAGACTGTAACAGACTGGGAGACCCGTGAGAGGGTCTGACAGATTGACAGATTCAAGGAGACTCTCACTGACTCGTAGAGACTGGAGAAATGCAGACAGAATCTGTGAAGGCAGACCGACTCATAGAGAACCTGCCATACTCTGAGAGATGCACACAGACATGGAAGGACCGTGTGAGGTTCTTGATTTCATCGTGGTGTTTTGGTCTCTGGCAGGGCGACTGCTTGCAGTGGGTCCAACCTGACGAGTCCAACAGGGACGCCGGTCTGCGGCCGCCGTGGACGCCAGCTGCCCATCGTCCCACCCAAAGGAGCTGAAAGTACGTATGTGAGCCAAATGTTGGGTGATTCCTCTACGCAGCCGTGCAGCGGGTTGGGACACATCCATTCTGGAGTCATGTATCAATCCGTCTGTCTCCTCTTTCTTCTGCTTGGTTTAATATTCTGTCTCAGATGGAAGAGAGTTCTGTGAGCTGGTGCAGACTGGTATGGACAATGGACAT
>OMNM01009223.1:6785-32128 GCA_900302745.1 Parablennius parvicornis | reverse complement strand
ATAATAATAATCGTTACAGAACAGAAGTAAAAAAAAAACACTCAAATTATTAAATTGTGCTGCCGGAAGTTGTCATTTTCAAGGAAAGACCTCATATGAGGACCCTTAAGCCGGTTTTCAAAACTGCCCGTGCAAGACAACCAAAATCTCTGACTTCTACCTGTGGTCTTCCTTGCCCAGGCTAAATTTTAGCCAGTAAAACAAGGCTTGTCATCTGCAGAAACCTCTGCAGGTGATCACATGAAGGATACTAGTTGTTCCATAATATTTGGGGGTGATGGGGTGATCTCATACTCATCATGAACTTCATAGTGAGCTCTGGGAGTCAGGTCAAATGAGCTGAAAACATGTCTGAAATAGACATGTTAGGCTTTTTGCAGTCATGTCCTCTATCCTGGGACACACTCTTTCATTGTTTCAAAAAACAACACACTGATCCATGTCCATCAAAATTTGCGCCACATTCTATCTCTTTCCTACAGTACCGTCTTATACACGCTCTTATTCTGAAAAATGGTAACTTCCAATCACATAGTATTTTTTTGGTTGTTTTCTCTGACGATTTTTTGTGTTCTTATTTTAAGAAACAGAAAATGAAAATTTGTCCATACTTGACCCTGATAAAGAAAAGTGCATTGAATCACGATTGTGACTTTTTTTAATTATATAATAACAATCAAATAATGACTTTTTTTAATTATCCTTTTCTTATCTGAAAATCCAATGAACAAAACATACACTTTCCTCTCTGCAGCCAGTCTTGGGATTATCTTTATCTCCCTTTTTTTGCAGTGTAGACAGTGAGCGTAATGAACATTTGTTATTACCCTGAACCTCTGCAAAGTAATTGAAATAATGTAATATGAGTGAACAGCAGAAACTCTCCCCTTGAGAAAAAAAAATGCAAACTTGTGTAATCTGCAAATAAAACCAATTGTGAAATGGTAGAAATTTTTGCAGACTATAAGCGTTTTGGTACTGATCCCTGGAGGACCCCACAAGCAATATCAGCATGAGGAAGTACAGTTTGCTGCTTCACAACCTTGAATTCTGTCTTTTCAATAACTTTTCACCCAGTGTAAAACTATTTCCCCGATCACATACCTGTACAGATTCTGCTGTGGTTGATGCCTTCAATCGTTTTCTACCCAGTATCTCTTTTTCCCCTTGTTCAACCCACTGAGTGCATCTTGTCTCTCCTTTCCTGCAGGAGTGCATCCAGCTGTGCCGCGCCCTGACCAACGAGACCCCTCTCATGCCAGGCGAAGCTCACCTGCAGTCTCCTCCTCCATCAGACATCCTGTCTCTTCTGCCTTTCTCCTCCATGTCATCTTCCTCCTCCCCCTCTCCTCAGGCCAAACGATCCTACTCCATGGAGCACTTCCGCTGGGGGAAGCCAGTTGGACGCAAACGTCGCCCGATCAAGATCTACACCACCAACGGTGTGGAGGAGGCGTCAGCTGAGCTCTTCCCCGGGGAGATGAAGAGGCGGGATCTTGCATCGGAGGTGAGGGAGGACGAGGCAAGGGTGGCAGGAGAGGAGCAGGATCAGCTCCCGGGCGACTTCCAGGAGAAAAAAGACGGCACGTACAAGATGAAGCACTTCCGCTGGAGCGGCCCGCCGGCGAGCAAACGCTATGGCGGCTTCATGAAGAGCTGGGACGAGCGCAGCCAGAGGCCGCTGCTCACACTCTTCAAGAATGTGATCAACAAAGACGGACAGGAGGAGAAGAGGGAATAATGAGGAGAGAGGGGGAAGAGAGACATAGGAGTGTCACAGCCACAACTTCATTTCACTGACCAACATGTCTAATTACAAAAGAAATACAATGTTTTTGCCACACAAAGTGATCTGTGTGAGTTTTTTCTGAACTCTGCACCAACCAGTTAAAAAACAAGATGCTCAGAAATACTGCCTTTACAATCTTAACATGAATATTGTTGAAAAAAAAACCAAAGATTTGAAACTTTTAAAAGCATTTAGATATGAAAAGTAACAGAAATGTCTAAGGTTTATATTTCTATTGTTTAACCAGTGATTAATGTTTTACCTCTGAAATCTACGTTTTTCGATGTAGGATTTTGAACACGTGAGTTATACTAGTTTTTTTTTTTTTTGCTGCTGTCAAAGAGAACAGGTCAGAATAGTGGGTGTAAAACATGGACAATAGAAAATGTTTGGGGGTCTCTAAACTTTAGCTCTTCGGAGGGCCTCCCCTGGGAAGAATTTGAAAAAATTTATCTTAAATTGTGCATTCTAATACAGTCTGGACTACTAAATATTCAATTCAATTCAACTTTATTTATATTGCACCAAATACAACACAGTCATCTCTCTGTTTTTTTAACAGAGGAAACCCAACAATTCTACATGAGCAAGCAGATTAACTGCAACTGTTGAAAGGAAAAACTTGCTCTTAATAGGAAGAAACCTTTGTGGAAACCACTCGGAGGTGATGACTTTTCTGTTATTTGCTGAACACACATTCAGGATATATGGTGTGTGTGTGTGTGTGTGTGTGTGCGTGTGTGTGTGTGTGTGTGTGTGTGTGTGTCGGTGTCTCAAAACAAGTTTGGAAACATTTCGGATAATTATTCCTCACCTTTAAAAATGCTAATCGGGACCTTGGTTGCTGATTTAACGCTGCAGTTGTTCTTAGGGACCTTGGGCCGTAAGGTAAGGCCTCCACAGGAGGCCTGATCTGGAGGGCCAGGACACTGTTGTTTTTGCTATGTTTAGTGTTATTTCCTTGGTTGTTCTAGTGCGCTAGGTATTCAAACGTAAATTCGATCCCCTAAACATGCTCCAAAAGTCACCAAATTTAGCACGCTTATCAGGACGGGTGAATAATTTCAGAAAATGTAAAAATTAACGCCTCTTCTCATGAAAAACCCACATTTCACCCCCTAAACACACTCAAAATATCACCAAATTTGCCAGTTCATCAGGAATCAATTATTTCAGAAAATGTAATAATTAACCCCCACAGTGCCAAATGTGCTCTCTAGCTCCACCTCGAAAAACTAAAACTTCCACCATACTCCATAGGAAGGTTGTAGAGAGATCAAACCAAATCTCATTTGTTCGTTTCGTATCGGGTTCAAAACACAATGAAATGACAGAGGAGACCCTTCTGCTTAAACTGGTGAACAGATTTTTCATTACAAGCGCGGTTTCCATTACCTCACTCCTGTAGCTTTTCGCATAGGTGTTGTTGATGAGACCCACCACAGTGATGTCTTCTGTGAACTTCATCAAGAGATTGAAGCTGGATGTCGGTGTGCAGTTGTGGGTTAGCAGAGTGAAGAGGAGGGGTCTCAGCACACATCCTTGGGGGGCCCCTATGTTCAGCGTGATGGTGCTGGAGGTGATGCTGCCGACCCGAACTGCCTGTGGTCTCCCCGTCAGAAAGTCCAGCAGCCAGTTACACAGAGAAGTGTCGAGTCCCAGCTGGACCGGTTTGAGGATGAGCTGCTGGGGGATGATTGTGGTAAATGCTGAGATGAACTCGATGAACAGCATTCTGACATGTGGGTCCTTGGTCTCCAGGGGCCTCATTTATAAAACATTGCGTAGGATTCCAACTAAAAATGTGCGTGCATCCAAAAGCTGAAATAAATAATGAATAATGAAAATAGCGTATGCCGAAAAAAACAACTGATCTATTTAACCGATCCTACGCACATCTGCATGCACTTTCCTTTGATAAATCACAGTGCACCTGTAAGGTTGTGAAGTTCATATCCCGCCCTCAACACACACACTTTCTACCATAAATGGCCAATGCAAAGTGCGCCTACCATATTTTTGCATTTCAATCAGCCTGCTGATCGCTGGCATTTGACGCTAAATGTTGACAGAAAAGACGAGAAAATGAATTTTACGGAGAGTGAAATAGTCATGGAGGAGGCAGAGGTGCAGAAAATGATCTTATTTGGTGATCATAGTAGTGGATTCACTAATAAAAGGGAAAAACAAGCGATCAGCATCACATCTTCATCGCTGTAAATATTGTGAGAGTCACAGAGATCTGTGGCTGCAGAGGTGGAAGAGGAGAGTGATCTGAAGGTGGAGGTCAGAGGAGAGAGATACTGTTGCGGGATCTTGTTATGGTATAGTTTAATTACTTTACTGGATTGGCTCATTTAAAGGAAAGATAAGAGTTTGACATTTGTTTGGAATCTTTTTTGTAAATGTATTTCGGGGGATTGGTGTGCTGATAGCACATTTTTCTTTGATAATGCTCAGAGTGGAGATGTTTGGTTTGTGCATGAAAATGGTATAGAATAAAAATGTTTCTCTTGTGAAATTGTGCTGTTTATGATTGATGTAAACATGGCAGGAATAGTTTAATTTGACAGATTTCTTGCCTGCATTGATTTAGAGAAATGTTTGATTAAATTATTTTGGGCAGGGAAATGATTAGTGATTAAATGATTTAGAAATTATTGATTTAAAGTATACTTTAACCTTTGTACTTTGTACCTTGGTGTATGGAAAGTATTTTATCTT
The DNA here is from genome assembly GCA_900302745.1 of Parablennius parvicornis. Lineage (NCBI taxonomy): Eukaryota > Metazoa > Chordata > Actinopteri > Blenniiformes > Blenniidae > Parablennius > Parablennius parvicornis. The sequence goes on along the minus strand of OMNM01009223.1, from coordinate 27,615 downwards.
ATTGTATTATAGTATCTTATTTGTATTGTTTGTGTTTAAAGGTTTTTCACCTTTCTCGTCTATGAAAAGAAATAAAGAAAGAACGAGTTAAATTACCAGTTTGGTCCAGTCCTTCCTGTTTCAGGTTTGGGAATCCATGGCATCGTAAAAGAAACTTCAGACACTATGGACGAGAGTGACATCATGGGGCAAGCACTCTAGCACAAAAACGACCTCCAGAGTTGTGGCGGCCAGCTTGTTTGGCAGTGTCTCAGATGGAAGGAGACAGTTTGGGTGGAGCCACAGCAGAGACGATAAAGTCCAGTTTCATCTGTTTATTAAATGTTTGAACAGGAACTTGTGAAAAGGCTCAATGGACTCTGTGTTGTGTCCTCAGTCACTAGAGGGTTAGAGCGAGGGTTGGACGAGGAAGTCATGTGTGCAGCACCGCCATGCGCTACTTACCAGTCTGTCCAGAGCACATGGCAGTGCAGCATTATGCACGACTGTCACCGTGCTATTTATGTGCTTACTCTGAAATTAGACTGATTGTTACACACACCTTGTCACAATTGATAATCAGTTCTATCCGCCACTCTGTATCATTTGAAGATGAAAGTATAATATATATAAACCTTGTGCTGCTGATTCAGTAGTAAAGTCCCGCTAAGTTAACATCTTGAAATCTGCAGCTTGACTGGTTATGATTATGGCGATCAATAAGAATATGTGAAGACATTAAATGTATGAGATGAATCTGGCTTCGATTCTCCAACTCTCTATCAGCGCCGTCAGTTTCCCTTGTGTCAAAATTGTGTGTGCCTAAGGTTCAAAGTTTGCGTACTGGTGCGCACATTCTCCCGCAAAGTTTATTTTGTTAGATCACAAAGTTTTACGTGGAAAGTGGTGTAAGCATCTTTCAGGACCTGTTTTGTGCTCACGCAACCTTGGTAAATGAGGCCCCAGGTGAGTGAGGGCTGAGTGGAGGGCAGTGGAGATAGTATAGTTGGTTGAGTGGTTGGACCTATATGCAAACAGGTCCAGTGCAGGGAGGAGTGCAAATTTGATGTGGTGCATGACTAGCCGCTTGAAGCTTTTCATAATGATGTGAGTACGTGCGACTGGGCGGCAGTTGTTGTAGCTGGAGGGAGAGGACTTCTTCAGGACCGGGATGATGGTGGTGGCTTTGAAGCATGTCGGGACAACAGCTTGGCTCAACGAGGTGTTAAAGATGTCCGTGAAGACGTCTGTGAGCTCCTCAGCACAGTCTCTCAGGACACGGCTAGGAATATCATTGGGACTGGGGGCTTTCCTAGCATTGGTCCTTCTGAGCGTTTACCTCACACTATCTGGAGATAGGGACAGCACCCAGTCATTGGAGGGTGGAGGGATCTTCTGTGCTGGAGTGTTATTTTCTGCCTCAAAGCAAGTGAAGAAGTCAATCAGCTAATTCAGCAGAGAGGAGGAGTAGTCGCAGGTGTGTGGGGGGGGGGCACTTGTAGTCCGTGATGGTCTGGATACCAACCCACAGGTTCCTGGTGTGTCTCGACTGTCCTTGAAGCGATCAGCGATCCCCCTGGAGTACTGTCTGTTGGCCTCTCTGATCCCCCGTGACAGGTTGGCTCTGGCCCACCACATCCCAGCTCTGAAGGCAGCGTTCTGAGCCTTCAGGAGACTGTGGACTTCCCCTGTCAGCCTGTCAGCCTGTCAGCCAAGGTTTCTGATTGACCCGAATGGTGATGGTTCTGGAGACCGTGACGTCGTCCATGCAATTCCTCATGTATGCGGTGACGGTCTCCGTGTACTCCTGGAGGTCTGTGGAGTTGTTGTGGGTGGGTGCCTGTCTGAACATGCTCCAGTCAGAGGTGGAGAAGCAGTCTTGGACCGCCTCTGATGAGCCCTCTGGCCACACCAGGATCTCCTTCTTAGCTGGTTTTGTGACCTTAACCAGCGTCTGTATGCAGGCAGTAGCATGACAGTGGTGTGGTCTGAGGCCCCAAGCTGGGGGAGGAGGTAGGCTTTGTAGGCTCCCGTGTGTGATGTAAACATGGTCCGGGATATTGGCGCCTCTTGTGGGAATGTTGACATGTTCATGAAGTTGTGGAAACATGCTCTTGGGATTGGCATGGTTGAAATCCCCAGCCAGGATGAGGAAGGCTGTCAGCTGTTCACTGATGTGCTGGTGGAGTTCGTTCATTGTCTCACTCCTGTTGTTGGTGGAGCTGGGAGGGAATTATATAGCTGCCAGCAAAATAACTGTATGTATGTATGACGGGTTTTCTTTAGAGTGGTATGAGCCTCAATTTACATCACCATTTCTCTCGCAGCTAACCCAGAAGTCTCCTGAATATTGTTTTGTAAGTATTTTTGTGTTCAGCTGAGTCTCAGTGAGTCATTTTGCCTCAGAGGAATTGTCAGAATGAAAAACAGAACTTTCTCATTGTGGCCTCTTTTCTCTGTCCCACCACTGCCTTTTGCCAGACTCTGTGAAGTTAAGTGTTCATTGATGAAAATATCTCCACTCCTGCCAAGAGCTCAGACATGAACGCATCTCTCTTTTTCTTTGTTCCTCAGCCAATAAAAAAACAACTTGTTTTCCTGGTAATCCAACTTCATCCTGCACCTGTCGTCTCTGTTGGCGATGCCAAACTTTCACAAAATGGAAAAAACTGTGAGGAAGCCAAAGATTATGCTTCATTACATGTCATTCTAGATAGAAGTCGAGATACATTTTGCTGTCTTGAAATGTTTCTTGCAGGATTCACAAATAATCCAAAATTAACATTTAACAATCAAACGAAGACATAGAGCTTTGAAATATCACAACATATAGAAGATCAATGTTCAGTTCAATCATTTAATTCATAGGATACAGTGGAACACCAGCAAACACATCCATGGTTTGATTCCATGGATTGGTAACTTTCTGTGTGGAGTTTTCCTGTTCTCCCTGTGCGTTCGGAGTTAATTGATGACAGCGGAATAGAATACGAGTGTGTGGTTGTCTGTCTCTGTCTCACTGTGTGTGTGTGTGTGTGTGTGTGTGTGTGTGTGTGTGTGTGTGTGTGTGTGTGTGTGTGTGTGTGTGTGTGTGTGTGTCCTGCCTATTGGCAGGGCAGTGGAACAGATTGTCTACTTTGCTTGAAAGCTTTTAGTATTTGCACTATAGATTTTTATCAGCAGCAGAAAACACTCAGGGATGTTGTGACGTGAGGAGAGCCTTACACAGCAACAAGAGAGCAAGTTCAGGGTTTGAACATCATTTGTGTTATTGCAGGGTAAATGTTACTGAAGTGATACTCATGATTATTTCAGAAGCTCAATGTTAATTATCCTTCTATGGCACTAATTTCTTAATATTATGATCATGTTACTATACAAAAGTGTCATCATGGGAAACAATATGGAGTTTTTGAGTGCTGTTACAATTATATTTGTAAAAACATGAAACTTTAAAATTATACATGTATAAAGATGTATACTGTATATTTGACATTCTGGATACCTTGTATTTACTTTGTTTAATGACTTGTTTAACTTACATCCTTTTTACTTAAAAAAGTCTGTTAGAAGAATCTAAAGAGGCTGTTTTCCAGAAGTCCAGCTGCCATTGTTTCTGTCGTTACACAGCTAAAAATACCAGCGGACATCTTCGTTGTCTGTGTAGTGTAACTCTTAGTGCTGCTCTTTACTGTTTGCACTTTGGATCAGCTCCACTAACAAGGCTCCCTCCTCTCTATCCACACAACTTGTTAACAATCCACCTCCCCCCCTTCATACCACGACGCTATGCACAAAGCTAGTTCTTCCTCTGCACACCACCGCTGTCGGCTGGCCTGCCTGTACACTCCAGTGAACGCTACAGTCGACTGCATAATGATGACTGTGTGAGTGGAGGTCAGGATCCTGTGTGGAGATGCCATTGTCTGCAGTCATGTATTAAATTGCAGGGTCAGTTGAGTTATTACTGAGGCACAGTAATGCTCACACTGACAGAAAGGGAAGACACTTTCTGCAAAGAGATTATACTTGTCACCACAAATGTAATCAAATCACTGTAAGAAATTAGTATTAATGCAACTCATCAATCCCCCACTGTAAGCCTGCAGTTACAATACAAGAGAAAGGGTAATAGTTTCATTCTTGTACTTTTAGTTTAGCTTCCACAGTTTGCAAAGGGTGGGAAAAGAAGGGATTGTAGGATCCTTTAAAGCTGAGTAAGTAAGTGTGAAATAAGGGAGATCTAAAACCACATTTACTAAATCTGTAGACTATTGTTAAAAATGTGAAGAAAAAGAGATGACAGATGTGAGAGTTTGTGGTTGTGCTTACTACCAGCATTGCTTCAAAGGAACCCCGCTAGAGAACCTGCACACATGACCAGGATCAGACTGACAGCAGAAAAACCACTGACAGGAACAAAGCAGAAAGACCAGAAACTATAAAGCAAGATTTTCTCTTATCAAGGTAACTTTTTTTTAAGCCTTTGTCATTGCCATAGAAAACAATGACAGAGTGGCAGCTCCCTAGTGCAGAAAAACACAGAATAAATACAAATTTAAAAAGATTAAATGAGGTTTGTTCTGTGGGTGTGGAGAAAGTCGCTATTAAAATTCAAGGTTTAACCCTGAGTTTTCGATACTGGGCTGCTGGTTCACTACCATGGTAACTTACTCTAAACCTCTAATCTGCTTCAGAAGTATGTTGTTCTTGACTTGTTCCCAAGTCCGTTTGGCTCTGTAATGCCGCTGAAGAAAAAGTCTCTGGTCCTACAGATTAGCAGGACAGGAATTGAGGAATCAGCTCAGACATAATCCACCATGAGACTCACACAGTTTTTTCACGAGTTGTGCTGCATTCGATTGGGAGAAAACCCACGTCAACAGCACACACACACTTTTTAAGCTTCTCATTCAGATTTGTGCCAGTCACATCATTCCACTGAGAGAGGGATTCAAACACAGCCCATAGTATAATTTCGTAGAGCTGAAACAAACAGCCCTCCATCTGGAAGATGAAAACATTCACAACTGCAGTGTTCCAAAGGAAGTGAGCAGTGTGGCTGCAGACAAAGTCAAAACAAGAAGAGTTATCATGCTATAATCTGTTTCCCACTGCTGCTTATCAGCTGGCTGGACTCAAGCTTATCAGCCACAGGACTCAGCACCCAGTCACTTTTCTATAGATGTCTCTATAAGACTGGGATTTGGAAAGTGCAATACAGAGCTAAATGTTATCAAAAGCTATAATGATATAGGAAAATATACTACAACAATGTTAAAACTTTTTCTTTAGTCAACACTATTTCTTCCATTAGAATTTAGCATCTTACTCTCTTTGACTCTGAGTTCATCTGTCAGAGCAGTTATGTTCAACCTGTGTTCATGGTAATTAAAAGAGACAAACTTCTGTTTTCAAAGAGTTTTAGCATGAAAAACACCAATAGAAACTCCACTGTGAAGGCAGTGTGTCACGTCAGAGGCTCGCATCCAGCAGCCCATTGGTCAAACTGACCCCCGAACCCAGCAGAGGTATTTGAACCTGAGTATTTGAACCTTTCCCCTGGAACTTTGCCTCCCTCCACTATCTTCAAATTGGAAGCCGACTGCTGTACGTTGGGCTCTGCACGGAGAGAACAAAGAACCACGAGCCAGTGCAACTTGGACTCACAGAAACACCCTGTTCCTCCCACCAGACGAGTACGACACCAGTGTTGGATTATTCTTTGGTTGGACCCTCGAGACGCCGCACCGCACGTCTTTGGGACGTCGATTCCAGACCTGGTAATGGACAAGGTTACCCTGGTCTCAAGGAGTGCGGACACTGACCTGTCTCCCAGACAAGCAGGGGTGCTCCACAGGATGACTCAACGTGCGCCCTCCAACTCAAAGGAAACCGCTAGCGGACCGCTGTGGTGCCAGTCACGTCAACGATTCAACACACCGCTCACCTCACCAGAACCATAAGAGAGCTTGATCTGGGCAGATTACCTATATTAGCTTTAAAACTAATATACAATGTGTGTTTTATTCATGTGTTTTTCCATTATGGTGCACCGTCTGTTTGTGTACACCTTGCGTCCGAATCCCAGTTACCCCACCTCTGAAGCTAGAGATTCCGGTGAGCTACACAGCCACTCAGTTCTCTGTTTGAAAGAACTGGATTCAGTTTCGCAAAATCTCCTCACAAGAACTCTCAAACTTTCTCCTCAACAACACCGACCCTGTGTCCCGTGCACGCCATGTGCACACCCTGGCCGTTCGGGAGTTAGCTCAGCTTCGCTTAGCTTAGCGTAGAGTGATCACACACTGTCACGGAGCAGTCCAAACTGCTCCATTTTGCCGTTGGATACCTGCATATGGTCAGGGAGTTTTAACTGCTTGTTATGACATTCTGTTAAAACCTGACTGTCTTGGTACTGGTCAGACAGAGCCGCCGTTACCGACACTGGACTACGGGTAGCATCCCAGTTTGCCATGACAACTACATGTAAACATGTCTGCCATCTTGGCTTTTTGAGACCTTCTGCGCATGTGCGAGGAAGATGTCGTTAGGTCCTCATCCAAGATGGCGGCTCTATCTGTCACTGGCTTGACAGGTTATACAAGCGTGTGTGTGATACACACACATGCTTTGTATATAGTTGCTGTTTATTAGATGTAGATCTTTGTGTTAGATGATGTTTGCTACTGAGTGAATCCACACTGAATGTGTTGATTTATGAAATTATTTCAGAATTGCTTATAGATTGATACACTTTGTGAACACATGTATACTAGATGAATTGAAAGATTCCTGGTAATTATTGTGTATTTATTGTTGCCAATCTTTGGTTTGTAACAGTTTATGCTTGGCTCTCACACCTTCCCTCATATTTAAGTATTGTTATATTTTTCACAGAAATATTAACTAACAAATAACTTTTTCAAATTAGCAATTGGCTATTTCCAGACTCTCTGGATGTTGCCCCTTTTATTATTAATGAATAAATAACAATTTATTCAAATTAGTAATTTTATTCAATGAATAAATTATTTTTAATTTATTAATTTTGAGTAATCAATTGCTTACTGAGGTATAATTGAGTAAATCAGTTTACTTCAATTTATAATAAAAAATGTTTATAAATTACTTCCAGTGATTTATTACTTCAGTAATTAATTACAGTAAATTTTATGCTAATGACCAAATGCAAACCCCAAAATTAAGGGCTTTTTTTTTTCTAAAAGTTTTCTTTTTATGTCTGTGTCTGTGTTTCTGTGGTTGTAGTAGTCTGTTCCTGAAATGCTCTAAAACTCTTTCCTTCCACTGAACCAAAGGGACACATATCACTTCAGGCCAGGAGGCTATGTCTGACCAACAGACAGTGTTGCTGGATCAGTTTCCAGCCAATCACATCTTAGAACCTGCCCATTCCAATAAAAACCAGCCCAATCCATGAAGTTGTCAGACACCCGTGCAAACCAGCAAAATCATAACACATGCAACAGAAAACACACCCAGAGCTTAATTTCTGCATCAAATAACCACATATAAATGATATATACATAGGTTTTTGCTAATTGCAACTAACAAGAGTGCAGTAAATCACCAACCCAATGTATTTTTTCCCTGCCTGACGTAAACTGCCAGGTCTCTGTATCTGTCTGCCCCTGTGTGTCTCACCTCACGTTTCCAATTATCCTATCGTGTTCCCCTGCTCAGCACCAACATGCAGCACCTTTGGTTTCCCTGTTTATTTTATACCCCTCTCCCCCTGTTGCCTGTGTTGGTCCTTCATTTCTCCTGTCACTCCTGATTCCTGTGTTTCCCTGTGTTCCCAGGACTTTTTTTTTTTAATCAATATGCTGTTTTTATGGATACTTGGGTGTCTGCCTTTGGTCCATCGGCACACGTCTTGACAATATAAAATAACCGCTCCAGGATGCCAGCTTTTGAAATATTATTCCATGAAATGTGATTTACTTCTCTTGATTTAACCGCTCCATCTGGCCATTGGATTGGGAATGGTACCTGGATGACAAGAGTTCCTCACCGGGGTGTTGAAGGCACATTCAAAACATTACTGGCACCCCCTGTCTGAAACCATGTCCCCGAGAAAATCCTGATGACAAAAGAGGGGATTGACTTAGAGTCTGCAGTGACATTGAGTTGTATCTGCTAATAAAGATGGAAGTCTAGTGACAATGTCAAGAAATAACCACCCACAGCCATTTGGATACTTCAAGATTGTATAACAGGCCAACTGGAAGGTCAGGGATGATCTTTTTCACAAAGAATAAGCCGCCACACTTTTATTGCCTGCTCCATCTCCTTCCACCAGAACTTGACCACAAACAACAAAGTGTGATGGGAACCAGGGTGGCAGAAAACGTGGCCGGTGGGGACCTAAATAATCCCTGTATGGCAAGAGGAACGAACAGACAGTTAGGGGACCAATGTTTTGGCCATTCTGCCCCCATGTGGCCTCCAGGACTTCCTCCTTGGCAAAGCGTGTGCACAGACAAGAGGCAGAAAGTAACTCTGGGGGTTAATTTTTACATTTTCTTTAAAAAAAAAAAAAAATTCCCAGTCTTGATGAGTCTGCCAAATTTGGTGAGGTTTTGAGCTTGTTTGGGGGGGGGGTCACATTTCTGAGGTCATATGTGAGATCAGTGGCAGTGGACATGTGTGAGGTCCAGATCTGTGGCTTTGGCAAAAATGCTCTAATGATTCTTGCAAAGAGGCCATACAACCAAAAGATGTTCTTGTTCTTCCCCCTTCAGCAAGTAGCTCTGCTTATACAGCTCCAACCACATGACAACAAATTCCAAGACACCAATGTCTTTACCAGAAGGGGACTGTAGTAGCTAAGCCCAATACTTGAAGCTACCTTGACAGATAAGTAAAGTGACTGATGCGCTTGCATCACCAAAGAAAATCCATCTGGAGCCAAAAAAACAGCTTTAACATTAAAAATGAAGAGAACACACCAAGTTTTCTTTGTTTTTTATTTTGTTTTTTTACGTATTTTCGTATTTGCACAAAAACTGCAATTTAGGAAGCATGTGTGATGCTTCATACCTTCATGCATGTGTGCATGCCGTTGTGCATGCGTGTCTGTGCATGCATGAGGCTTCATGTTTCAGACCCCTGTATTTTCCAATGTGACCCGTGCTTTAATGATTTTTGGTACATCGTTAATGGTGATCTTGGGTTGTATGTTGAACTATTAGAGCCATTGTTTCCAGAAGCCTTTTTTTTTCTGGAGCTGTTGTGTTTGGCACTGTGGCACTAATGTCTGGCACACAGGCTTTAAACAATAATAGTAATCATCTCTGCTCCTCTGTCCTGCCTCTTAGGGTAGGAGGCCCTGCATGCCAGTTTTATGAGCTGTTAGAATCCTAGAAGGGTGTGAATTACCTGTTTAATCAGGAGGCCCTCATACCTTCCTTGGGAGGAAAAATAGGAAGAATACCTCCTGGGAAAATGCTTCCTACACTTCATCTTCGAGTCTTCTCAGCATCAAGCAGCACAAACCTACACCTACTCCTCATTTCCATCCACCAAGTGATGAAGAGTCTCAGGCAGGCTGCCCCAGGTCCCTGCTGACTGCTTTCGGTCCACATGAAATACAAAGTCTCCCTGGTGGTGAGGGATGATGCCGTCAGCAGAGTCCGTGGAGACTCGATGATATACTACATGTACTTAAAACCAGGAGCCATTAACCTGACAGCATGAAGAAATGACACAACAGCTGCTTTCCTTTGCAATGTTTAATTCAGTGGCCACACTGTCAGACCAGTCATATTGCTCTGTATACATTAAGAACACGTGCTACACATGGTATTCAGAACAGGCAGCACAGACAAGGAGAACACAAAGAGTCGGAGTGCAGGGAGGTCAGAGCTGGGGGGAAGGGGACCCTGATTCATAATCCTCCTTTTGTGTGACACCCAGCTGTAAGCCGTTACACTGATGACCTCACAAAGTCTGATGTGAAGGATGTGTTGAAGGAGGAACTCTCCTCACAAACATTGCAATCTGAAAGGACACAAAGGCAACAGGAGACCACCAGGAGGAGGTAAAGGACAAAGAGGAGGAGGAGGAGGAGGAGGAGGCTGCATCACGAAACACTTCCTCACTCACATCTGTTATCTCAATGCAGGTTTGACCATTTTCATCAGAAAAGAAAACACAAAATTTTGATCCATAATATACGAAAACAGCAGTGATCTGGAAGAGTGTCATGCTGGGTGACAGAGTGATTCATGTAGCCTTTTATCAGCACTACATGAGGAGGTGACTCTGATTAGACCGAGCAGGGTCTGAGGAGGGCAGAAGCATGAGGCAACAACACACCATGAGTAACACCCATTTCATTTTTTTTTTTTTTTTTTGTTAAAGAAAAAGCTTGACTCTGAGTTCTTTAAGGTGGAACATCAGCTGGAGTTTGTTCTCTTTAAAAGCTTCATATTCTCTGGATCTTATCTGCCACCACCACCAGGTTCTCTACTGGAAAATTGGCCTAGTGGTTAGCGTGTCCGCCTCTCGTGAGTTCTACTCCTGGTCGGGTCATACCAAAGACCATCATAAAAATGGTACCTACTACTTGTCTGATGAGTCACGCTGCAATATACAGACATGAGTAGGGAGCCTACTGTAACCCTGGCTAGAAATAGATTAGAGGATGAGGGAGATGAAATGGAGATCAGTGCCACCCCACATATGGGGAGACTTTGACTTTTTAAAGAACTACAGTTCCTTAAAGCCGCTCTTCACTCTGTGAATGCAGAGCCTGTGAAATATGTAGTTTTTCTGGTTTTTTAACTGGTAGATAATTTCTTACTAAACATTATACTGTGAAAGCAAAATATGACAAACATATGAATATAGAGCAAAATAATATCCTGTGTTATGATTTACGATTACACAAATTGTTGATTTAGGACATTTGAGCACATTGCCTGGGTAACCATGATCGCGCAAACATGGCAGTAAGGAAATAAAAGTTGAGATTAATCATTGTCAATTGCTACTTTACAAGAAATCACAGACTCCTCTTGTTTACAATAATCAGATTATCCTTTGCTGGAATCACAGTACATCTTCCGGTCGCTGTTTTCCTGCATGTGTTCTCATTTTAAGAGCTTTATTCATTTGCAGAACAATGAACATAACACTGAGCATGTGGCCCAAAGTAACAGAGTAAAAGAACATATATTTTGTCACAAATAAACAATGATATGAAAGATATTGTTGGGATTGCTTTCAGAGCGATCTCAGAACGGCTTCTTGCTCCATTTCCATGGTGATGAAAGACGCCCAGCAGACTGTGGCAGAACCTACAACTATTTTGGTGGATAGTAGTGCCGTGATTACAATGCAAACTGATCCTTCCGAAGGCTACTGTACTTCCCACTCTATTTCTCTTGATTCATCACTTTAATAACTTGAAAACATTTCAACCCAGAATGTGATCACATCTGGCTGGGAGCTGTCACCCCGCAAAGGGTACGGGGACTTGTACTGAGCCCTTATTGGCTAAATCACGTTAGCGTTAGACTGTTGACTAAGCCCTGCCCCCAAATGTAAAGGAGCCAATAGCATTCAACTACCAACTGCCTGGAAGCGCTCGCTTGGAGAGTCTCTGTAGAGAAGAATTTGAGCTGGCAAAACTTCTGATATTAACTGGGTTCAGTCATTTAAGACACAAAAATTTTGAAGCGATGTGTCTGGGGCACATGAACAGTGATACGAGGTTTAACAGTGAACAATGGCTCGTCCGGGCTAGCAACAGTTATTAAGGTGTGTCATAGTCAAAGGTTTATTCAAACAACGGATCTGGATTCTAGATCTGGATCGAAGCTGTCAAAGACAGCTGCAAAACAGATACTGAACAAACAGTTCCACACTGTGGAATTTAGGAAAGTACAAAAGTAGGTAGGTGGGTGAGTGGGTAGGTACATAATAGGTAAATGGCATACATGGCAGTGGTTTAAAAAGGGGTTAACAAAACAATCTTAAAGCTACATTATAGAGCATTTAAACCATTTATTCCATGCTTATGTAATGTTTTTGCATTTAAAAGAAGATATTTTTAAGGAAGTGTGACCACTAACCTTTTGTGGAAGCACATATGGATCAAAAAGTGCAAACGTGAACAAAGTATTTTGTTATATTGCTTATATTCTGTACAGTAGCTAAAGTAAAATTCAATGAAGAACAAGTAATGTCTCTAATGTTATTGTGTTAAAACCAAAGTTTAGATGAAAAGGGAATTAATTAATTCAGCACAGATTTTCGATGCTGATTTCAGTAGCAACCAATCTAGAAAAACTGTGTAGTAATTAATGAAGTTGTCCGTCTATGTAGATGAAACTTGAGTGTGATAGTTGTTCCTGAGTCACATTAAGTAGCTGCTGAAGTGAAACGTAACAATTTTTACACATCCTGATTTCAGCTCCTATTTAAGACAGTTTTCAGTGCTTTATGAGATCTGTTCTGGTGCCACTTTAAAGAACTTTATTGAAACCTTTTTATGATTGTGACAAACACAAAGGTAACTTCAGTTCTTAAACAGTCAATGACCCTTTCTGTCACAAATTCTGTGTATAAAATATTATCTTTTCACTCTGTAATATGCAGGACCATCATGGAAACAGGAAATAGAATAACCTGTAATCTCACGAAGGTACATTATGTGTAACTTGCACAATATTCATTAATCTGACAATATACACAGACAAAACTGTGATCACTCAATTTCAGTTCATTACAGCACAGACATTTCGGGCAGAGCTTCCTCAGTGCTCTTCCTTTACATTAATTTATGTTTTTCAATTGAGTTCTTTTGAGGCTCCGCCCCGTTATTACAGATCAACCCTTGTTGAGCTAAACAGACTTGAGAACAAGTCAAGAATAGGAACAAAAACTTCAAAGCTGTCAGTGAAAAGGCTTTATTTTGTAATGTTGAAAATATTGCATCTACCCCTGAAAACTTTCTCTCATAAGCGCTCCTCTCCATTCACAATCTGCGCACCCATCAGGATCTTCCAAGAATGGCAAAATCATTTTTTTTCAAGAGTTTTGATTGGTTTGGAGACGTAGCTTTTATAATTATTGATCTCCAACCCAGAACGTGACACGCTCCAGAGCAGGTTAGAGGGTCAGTGTAAGTTAATGAGTAGTGAGTTCAAGTGGACTCACAGGAAACTGTTTTTCTCCATGAGCTCAGTGAGGGACTGCACATGTGCTTCATCTCTCTGGTCTGATGGATTGGCAGAGGGGACAGCTCTCAGCACAGCTCTCACACACCTGGACCAGATGAGTACATGTCAGAAACCCAGAGGGCCAACACGCCTGCGCCAACATCAGATCTGTTCTAAAGAGGGTGACAAGAAGCAGACCAGGTAGCTGAGATGTTTTTGTCCACTGACTCCACAGTCTCTGGGGACAATCCAGTCCTGCTTTCACACACCTGCATCAGGACCTGCTCAAGGACTTTATCTAAACTTGGAAAGTACTTTCCAAAGCCTGTTCAGAAACCTGGTAACCTGAGCTGAGGCAGCTCTCACTATGTTTATATCCCGAGCAGCCAACCAGATGTATCATGCTTCATCCTCGTAGTTATCCTGACTGCAGGAAAACCTCAGGGATGTGTATTCAGCCCCCTTTGTTATTGCCAACCACACAGTGTAGACCATGCTCCCATGAGCAGATGGATCATGTCAATGAACAATGCAACATTCTGCAAAGAGGAACAAGATGTTCCAACAATAACCTGACATCTACAACACAAACACGAAGAAACTGATACCACAGCTCAGGAGATGTGCTTCTCTACCACAGGAGAGCAGAGAGAGTGAGGAGCTTTAGATTAATGTAGAGTTCAGAGCTGATCTCACCTGGACTACAAACAGGGGCAGCAGTGTCTGAACCTCCTCAGTAACTGATACAAGCTCTCCTCCCTCCTCCTGCTCATTCATCCGTGGAGCCTCGTGACTTGCTGCTGCACGATGATGCTCTACAGATGTCCACAGGAGAACATGCAGGAGGTGCTGAGGCCCACCACATCAATTTATTTTGTTTTTATTAATTTCCACTTTCATTTAACATTTTTGTTTAATCATATTCTTGGCCCCTAAACATATGTTTAGATCTGTCAGTTATTTTTATCTTCAGTCAGTGGTGAGAAGTGAGTACTGATACACACACTGTGTGCCAGTGAAGTGTTTTTTTTTTCTGTTTAATTCCTTTGGAATATTTATTTCAATGATACATCAGAAAATTAATTAAATTAAATAGATTAAATAGATAGACTCCAAAAGGAGTGGACTTTGACTAGAATGTTATAGATAAATCAGTACTGAGAGATGATGTGAGAAATCTGGGCCAAAGTCATAATTTATGGCTCACAACAGATATGTCTATCAAACACCTCCGGAATTCTTTAGTCCCTGTGGGAGTTTTTTCACTTCACTGCATGCCACAGAGTTTAAAGGATAAAGTGTAAAGAAGACATTCTTCTTTAAAATGAAACCAAACATGATTTAAAGCACTGAAAAATGTCCAAGCCATGAACTGAACCAGCGTACGAACCACTGTCTGTAATTTAAGCATTATTTTTTTGTGACACACCTCACACTCATGATCTCACAAACTTATCTACTACATACATGGACTTTTTCACAAAAAGCCACGACAACTTTCCACCAGTGAAAAATGGTTAAAAATTATTTAAATGGTTCTAATAATTCCTGAAAAAGAAATGAGATGTCTTCGAATTAAAACAGAGTTTCTTTGGTTTTCCGTTGGTCACAGGAAACAAGTGATTGATGCATAAATGTAATAAGTATGTTAAAGCTGTGTGACATATTTGTTGGGAAGTTTCTGTTTTGGTTTTTTTTTTCCTCCTCTACACATCAGTGCTGCAGAACCTTCACTGGATTTAAAGGACTAACAGGAAAAAGACCTGCTGAGCTACAGAAGTTCACTTTCACATTCAGTGCTGCTGCAGTTAGTTTTATTAGTAGGGATTTTAGGCTATTTGCTGATATTAGTTGACATTACTCAAGTGATTTTTCTCTTTTTTGATTCACATTAGTTTTTTCCTTTGACCCTTACAGAAAAAGTCTGCGGACCTAAAGTTATTATCATCATCTAATACACCATTTCAAACACACTCACTGTGAGCAAACCACGCAACTGAAATAAACAATGAAGGTAACATGCTTCTGTGTTAGTAACTCCAACTCAGCAGCCGATAACTGCGACCATCTATTTAAACTAAACCAGTTATACAAGTTCAACCAATTTAATCCTAATAAAATATTACATATTTTTAATTATATTTAATTCTCAAGATTTTATATTAAGTGATCAAACAAACCTTTTTGACCTTTTCAGGTAGTTATTTTCTTTTATTTCAGTTATATGTTACCTCATTTTATTATTCACAATAGTAATCTGATTTTACCCCAATCAAAGGCCAGAGGCAGGTTTGTGTCACTCAGTATACAGGACAGCATTATAAAGTTAAAATGCAACACTTTTGTTGTGTTTTGGGGATCTGTTTACACAACAACGGTGCTCAGTCACTGGAAATGCAACTTTTTGAAAATGCTCCAACTCTGTCTAAATGGTGGAAACACTTCTACTGCGCACCACGGCTAAATAGCTATTCTGCACATGCATGAACAAATGGACAATAGCAACAATAATGGCCTCCTGGCCATATTGTCCTGGGACTTGGTAGTTTTATAGTCAACAGTCGCCATAATAACAATCCAACTAGCGTTGCTACGTAAATGTCAAGAATTTCTGAAACATAGATGCAAAAATTATTTGGACTTGAACCTTTTTCATGTGAACAGGGCCATCACACATCAGATATTATTCAACCATTGTTTGATTTCTTTTACAACTGCAAAAAAAAACTGTCATGAAAATGTTTGTTTTAATTAATTCTCCTGCAGAGGAAAGGCCTGTCTGGACACAGCTCTCCCAATTCTTTGAGAAGCACTGGCTTAATTCAACTCGGCTTTCCATTTCTGAGCGTCTACCCTCGCTGACAAGAGCACAACAGTCAAGCTGAGTTGGAATTACTTGTGAATGTAACTCTTTAATTTCTTCAGACTGCTTCTAGGAGAGGTCAGAACACAGTGTGATTCATGCTGCCTTGCTGGAGACAGATATTTTAACCTGGCACTCTCAGAATAATGGAAGAACCCAGACAAATCAAATCCAAACTGAAATTAACCACAAATAGTCATTAACGATCATTATTTTACACACATATAAAACCAACAATGACATTACTCTGCATAATTATAAGGATGTGACATACTGCACATCACTGCCATGCATTGCATTTGAAGGATACAACCTCACTCGAGGAAAAAATCCTTGTTATTTTCTTCTAGTTCCATTCATGAAGAGCTGTCAGTACTTGACAGGCTCAGCAGTACAGGTAGATTGGTTCAAATTGATTACACAGTGAAAACAATCCTAGGTCCTCCTGCTCACGTCTCCTCTTCAGGGTCATGCACACAACATTCTGGAAACAGGAAAACTCCCTCTGGCATGATTAAAGTGATTTCTCACTTTAATGCCGAGTCAAACCGCAGGAGTAAACCATGTGTCAACTTGTTGGGCTCAGTGGGGACTGTGTAGGGGATGCAGATCATTCATGTATGCGTCATTACTCCAGTGAAGACTGAGAGCCAATCGTTTTGAGAGATACTACTGTATTCCAAATGGTGCAAACACGTCATCAAAAAAAACAAATATAATCAATCTTCAGTCTTCTGATTTTGGCACCCATAAGTATCTTCTTTAGTGTGAGGCTACAAAGAAATTATTGGAAAGGTCCTGAGCAAAAACTCTTATCCCAATGAGAAGACTGCTGCTCCAGCTGGTTGAGCAGTTTATCCACCGAGTCCTCTTTGTTCTCCAGTTTCAGGTATCGTCTCCCTCCTGTCAGGTCCAGCCGAGGCCAGCTCTGATGCATCTGCTCCTCGGCCGTCTCAGAAACCTGTCCCGGGATGTCGATGCAGACATGTGAGTTGGCCTCTCTCCCGATGAATGAGGTCTGCTTCGTCCTGTCCTTTGGTGCTTCCTTCAAGTGCACAGCAGCTGAGGCTGTGTAGAGGTTAGTCCTGTGGCTCATGCTGTGGCAGCGCCTCGGCTGTGGGGCGGGAACATCGGCCTCATTCACCCCCAAAGTAGACATGGAGCTCGCAGATACAAGGCAGACATTGAGCTTAACGTGAGGAGCAGTATGAGGACTGCCCCTGCTTCCTGCATCCAGATGGGTGTTAAAGTCTATGTAACTAGAATTACACGAGTTAGAGCGGGAGGAGTGCAGTGAAGGTGGCAACTGTGATTCTGGGTGGTGTAGGGCTTCAGTCTGGAGAGTATCTTGCTGATAGAAGGCCTTGACGCTGTCCTCCAGCTCTGTGGAGGTTCTGGTCTGCAGCAGCGGGTCCGAGCTGGCGAGCTGCTGCACACAGAGGATGTTGAGATGGGCAGAAGGTAGACTGCTCACCCACTGGTAGTGTTTGGTCATGGAGTTAATGGCTGCCGCCTCTTTGAGGTCGGCCGAGGGCACGACTGCAGACACCGAGCACATCACACTGCGCATCTGAGCAAGCAGCATCTGAGTCTCCCTGTCTCTGTTCTCGTACAGAACCGTGTTGGCACATATGAGGATGAAGAGTCCCACCCCCATGATGATGGGCCCCAGCAGCTTCATCCGCTCACTGTGGATGAGGCTGGCAGTGGACAGCAGGCCCTGCGCTCCAAAGCTCCACCCAGAAGTCGGAGACTCCGAGATGCTCTCTCCCTCTGCGGCCCTCAGGATGGACGATCTGGATAGGCGATAGGGCCAGTACCCCGCCACGGCCAGAGCCGTACCTACCACTACCACCACCAACCCCAGCACAAGGAACGCTCCGGCCATGGAGCGGATGCGAAGCTTTCCCCGGATCACCCCAGCATTTTTCCTCCTCCCCCGTAAGATGAAGCGAGACTTCCGTCGGTAGGAAGGGGACGAGGGTGCGACTCCTCGGGACTTCTTGGTCTTCATGGCACGGATCAGTCCTGGCCTTTGGCTCCTGGCTCCATTTTATCAGAGACCTAGAGGAGAGAGGAAATATTTCAGGTTAGTAAAGTTGCAACAATAGTGCAAAGTATGTCAGAAGTAACAGGAGTTTGTTCTGCTTTACAGCTACACTATGTAAGATTTAATAATCAATTACACAGAGAGATGATGAGTCTGCCCTGAATCCAGTCACTTGTATTTAGATCAGCTTCTCCATCTTCTTCCAGTTTTTGCCAGCTGAGAACGTGTTGATGTCTCCATGTTTCTCCATTATGACCAACCTGAACATCCAGTAAGATGATCTGTGGACAGTTCAGTGGAGCCATGTTTCCTCCTGATGTGAGGATTATTCATGGATTATTGTTACTGTACAAAACAGCAGTTTTATAACTCATCCTGAGAGGAGCTGCACCTCATCTCTCTAGCATACACAAAGCATGAACCAGATGTAGCAAGTTAACACTGAGAATAATATAAACAGAAAAAATGTAAAAATAAAGACAAGATCGTAAATATTTTAATAATACTTTCGTGTTTTTTATTTATTTTTATTCTAACATTTTATGCTATTTAAAGAACAAACATTTTCCAAATTAATTCAGTCTTAGAAACTATACATTTCCTTGCTCGTGTTCCACATACGGGAGTCTGAGAATCAATATGTTAGTATTTCAAAAATATTTAGGCAAATGAGTGCAAAGTAAATACATGAAGCATATATACTACAAATGTGTCATTATTGTAATAACGTCATGCACAATAGCTATATGGTGAAACAATGATAAAAAATTTCCCTCGATCATTCCGGCTCTGTGTTTCAACATATCTGACCAATCAGATTAGTCTTGCTGATGTAGAGTCCCACCCACCAGGTAGAGTGTGTGTGATTGTGAGTGTGTGTGAGTGTACTGGTGTAAATTAGACTAAATTTCAGTTAGTCCAAACACACAAAGGTCATATTTATCACTGATGAAATCCTTACAGCTGATGTATCATCACACTCAACAAGAATGTTAGACAGCACATTCATCTGATTCCCTGGATATTGTTTCTATGTTGTTTACACGAGAATATAGACAAGACAATAAATGTTGACAGCAACATACTCATTCTGAATTTGACGACAGCAATACGGCCAAAAGATGGGACACATACAGCAGACATTACTCTGCGCACTGCGTGAGTTCAGCAACACTTCAGACTCCTGCCTGTGAACGCTCTTTGTCATACAGCAACAACAGCAAGAGCAGACACATGAACACGCATTTAAAATGAAAACTTAACTGTGGTCAGTCCAAAGTACAGCCAAATGTGGCTCCACAACTGCAACTTTTCCACCTCCCACTTTCCGTTTGTTAGTCCTAAGCAGAGGCTGACAAAACACACATAGGTTATAACCACAGACCAGCACATTACGCAATGAGCTCACACTTCCGATGTCCATGTTGTATCCCAGCAGCTCCCCTCGCCCCGCTGTGCTGCTCAGGTTGAACGAAATGTAGCTGCAGAGGCTGTGAGCCGGCTGCAGACATGCTCTTATGAAATGCAGTTTATTCTTCATCATGACACACACACACACACACACACACACACACACACACACACACACACACACACACACACACACACACACAAGTTTAATAGCACTAATCTTCAGGCATGAAATAAACAGTGAAACAGGAAGTCCTCCATGGATAACACACGCTGTCGCCATGGTGACCACAACATTTGTCTTCTTCTCATGTGGATCCAAACTTCTCACTGTGTCGAGTGTTTTCATGTTACTGTTGTTGTTTACTCACTGTCAGCATGGGCGTGGTCAGCAGCCCCCAGGCGAAGAACTCCAGGAAGACCACCACCACCGCATGGGTCACTCGGGCTCGGCCACGGGCGTTCTGCAACGCGCACACACACACACACCAATGTGTTTGTTCAAGAAGAACAAAGGAGAACGAAAACACGCCTCCAAGGAGTCAACAACATGATGCCATCTGTTAGTTACTGCGTCATTAGTTACTCATGTCATTAAGTTACTGATCAGTCATTAGTTACTCATGACATTAAGTTACTGATCAGTCATTAGTTACTCATCAAAACTCAACCATATTTACTCATCCATCATTAGTTGCTCTGTCAGTTACTCATTCATCATTAGTTACTCTGTCATTAGTTACTCTTACTTTTCTGTTATTAGTTACTCCTTCAGAGTAACTTCATGTTTGTTGACAGACTTTAATCTGAGTTTAGACAGACTGACCCTTCTAGAAACTTTCTCTGAGAAGGTTCTGACCCGGTTTAAATTCTGACCCCGTTTACGTTCTGAGAGGTTGGACCTGGTTAGTGACCGGACCGGCTAACAGCCCGGTTCTAACCAGGTTCTAATCCGGCTAACAGCCCTGCTATAGGTCTAACCCCGCTAACAACCCTGCTATTAACTCGTTCCCCCCCTACTCTAACCCGGGTAACAGCCCTGCTATAACCCGGCTAGCTAACAGCCGTGCTACAACCCGGCTAACAACCCCGCTAAATGCTCTTCTTCAGCCCGTTCCTAACCCAGCTAACAGCTCGTGTTAGGCCCGGCTCTAACCGGACTAGCAGCCCGGTACAGGCCCGGTTCCAGCCTGACTCACTCACCGAGCTCCGGACCAACATCACTCCACCGGCCTCGCTAGCTGTTTTCTCCCGGTTCATGTCACATGCTGCCAGGACGATGCTCGTGTCGACCCCGCGCTGCTGGCCTCTTCCGCGGGGCTCCGCCGGCTCTTCCAG
>OMNM01009222.1:5011-15774 GCA_900302745.1 Parablennius parvicornis | reverse complement strand
CACATGTTGGAACATAAATTGGGATAAAATGCAGTGAATGAACCAAAAGCCACTGATGTTGGAGCTTCCAATTTGACTGCATTTCGCAACAGAGAAATTGGAAACTTCCTACTTCGCAATTACTTAAAGAAGGCACCTTTAAGTCTCATGCCACAAACTTCCTAAAGATAGGATGAATTATGAATAGTGACGGTATCAAATGAGCCTTTAAATGAAAGAAAAACTAAAAAAAAGCAAACACAAACAATTTTCATTTGAAATTTAATTTGTTACCTTCTATTTCTCTGTAATCCAGGATTAAGTCTGTGAGAGACAATGTAGACTCTGGTGTATATATATATATCTGATGGATTAAATTCAGACCTCATCAGTGACCGAGTCTATAACGTACTCAAACAAAGTTTATTTGAATCACACAGCTCAGATTGTGCAAGAAATCTATAATTTATTGACGGAGTTCGATAGTCCCATATGGAAGATGATAGAAGAGGACCTTTTCTGATTAGCTTGGGTGAAATGTAATGTTATTAATTTGTCAGAAAAATCACTACGCTGAGTACTTTAAAAAAAAGATTTAAAAAAAAAATTAAAAGAGGAATGGGGTTGGAATATTTTTCCAATGTGCATTATTTCTTGTATTTTTTTTATAAAGTTTAAAACTAAGATTTACTATATTAAAACAAACATTTTTAGAAGTGAATTACTTTGACGGATTGGGGGATAGACCAGAGAGTATAAACCTACTTACTCATGAATGAAGATGACATATTTATTTCATTAAAAACTTGCGATCATGACACCTTTTACATTGTGATTTAAGAGACGTTCGTTTCTGGTAAATTTCAAGACTAAAAAACCATTTTGTGTTGTGGAAGTCCGCCAGGTTTTCTACTGAAAACTCATACTAGTCTCTGTCTGGCAGGAGAACAACATGGCTTCCTTTCAACTCTATCACTGAAACTTTATGAAACACTTCACATTGTTTTCAACATGAGTCAGCATGATGTGCAAACCCTTTCTTTTACGATAAGCCAGATTCCTACAGTGGATGTTTAAATGAAATGATGCCAAAACCTGGCTTAAATGACGAACTCGGCAATCACAGTTTCATTTTTGTTTAAAATTAAAGGTTTGGTTTTGCTTTTGGTCATCATAATCTGGCTTTCTTGTGACCTGGAAACTTGCACCTCATTAATCTAACCACTTGCCCCATATTTTTTTATTTGTTTTCCCTCCAATGCAATTTACACTGTGTTGAACAGTATCTGAACGCAGTAGTTTATTTATTATTTGATTTTCTGCATTTATAGACATATAATCCTTTTAATAATGTCATAGTTTAATGTGTCTTCATCGGAAGAAAAAAAAAAACATTCAACATTCCCACTACTGATGGGGAAAAGTCTACATGCTTGTATTTTAATAAATGGGTGAACCTTTTACTGTGTCAATAATTCAAAACAAGTGTTTATGGCAGTTTTATTTTTGACCTGCGAAATGCTCTGAAGAAATTTTGGACCAGGCTGCCTTGCAGAGCTTCTTCAGCTCAGCCAAATTGTGATGTGAGTGACTCTGAGTAATTCTTATTATTTTTTTTTTTTTTTTATATATATAAAAGCCTTTTAAGTCAGTTACTTCAAGTCTTCATTAGATTTACTTGGTCATTTACGGTCATTGTTCTGTTGTATCCATTACATTTTATGTGCCTTTAAGATAGTTTGGTAATACTTAAGAATTTATTTTTGAGGATGATAAGCAAAGCAGCCCGAGGTCATGATGCTACCTCCGCCATACTTCACCTTTCATTATGTTGCGCTTCATACTTCAGACTTAATGTTGTCAAATATTTCCATATTTTATCATCATCTTACTGTAAACAGTCATATTCAGTTCATTTTTTTCCATTTGTGTTGTTCAGTTCTGACACCGTTCGGTGGTGATTAAGAGCACGGTGGTTTCATACACAGACACCACAGACACAATGTCTGTTCAAAAATTTACATTTGGTTGACTCATAAGCAGCCATGGAAACCAGCTCTGGTGACTCATTTATGCTTGTGGCTGTTACTCTGTGACTCTTCTTTTTTTTTTTTTTTTTAACCTCGTTGTGTGTAACTAGCTGAGCGGCCATCGCTGAGGTAAGCTCAGTCAAAGTACATCATCTCTTCATGTAGTCAGTTTGTGTAACTGTGTGCTGATCAGTATTTAAACTCGTTGAGACTATTTTGTAGCGTTTGCAGCTTCCCGAGGACTCAGGTGGTCTCTGACCCCGGGGCATTTGTGTAAACCTGCCGTCATTTGTGTCAATACCAGATTTCCTTAAGCACAGTCAACTTTGCGTGGGTGCTGTTAATCTGATTGAGTTAGTGGTAAATCTTGTACAGCTTTCTGCCGGCTGCAAGACAGTGTTCCTGCTCTGGTGTTGTTTTATTGATCGGACCTCAAGTTTGATAACTCCTAACTCGAGTTTGCTTGTGTTGATATCATTAGCCTCGAGGTTCACATACTTATTCTCCTGCCCACACTCAGGAAGAAAATAGCCAAACAGGAACTTCCACGTACAGAATGGTGAGAGGTTACCCGCCACTCTTGTACTGAAGCGGTCAGTCATGTTGTTCTGTGTTTTTCAGATGAATCATTTCTTTTATTGATAATCGCACACGGTCACTATTCAAGATTCTCCTGATATAGATTCTCTAAGTTTAACACTCCTTAGATTCCCCAAAGTTAACACTTTATAGACCATGAGTGTTCAAACTGTCATCATGAATTGCTGCAAACAGAAAAATATACAAAATACAAAACCACTCACCCAAAGTGAAGTCTTTATATATTTTATTTCAAAATATGTACAAAACCATCAGTATCATTAAGTGTCATGTGGCTCATGGGCCTGAGTTGGTCCACAGGCCATAGTTTGGGGATCTCTGGTAAAGACATACAGTTTGAAAGCATACAGTATCACTCGTGTTTCATTGTGAACATATGAATATTAAATGTACATTTTCAATATGATTAAACATACTAGGCTGATGATTAAGAAACACTTAATCCTTGATAAAATAACTGTTTCAGCAATTGTTGTGAATAATATCCACAAATGAAATAATAAGATTATCCATTGGTCTTCTATATCGCTTCATTTTATTCAGAGTCGCAAGACATTGGAACCAGTCCCAGTTGGACAAGGGCAGGATACACTTGGATAGGTCACACGTCCGTCACATATGATAACTTATTTTATTAATTATATATCATCTGTATCATAAGGAGATATTTTTTAAAAGAATTTATATTTTATTTAAAGATCGATAGGTGAGTAATAATAGAGTAAATTGTAAAAGTTCAAGCGAATTGATTTTTCAATACCATAATACATTTCCAAATGCTGTAATCATTTGGAAATGTATTATGGTTGTTATTAATGATAATTTATGGAGAAGTCAATAAGCTTCCTCCCACTCGTTCTGGAACATGCAATCGATATATATTGTATTGTATGTTTGTTTAGAGTTGAAAAATGTGAAAATCTTTGCATTTGAAGTTAGAAAACTGTAAAAATACAACCAGGATACAAATGATGGTTGTTGTATTTATACATGTTCTTGTTCCCTGTGAGGGCAGGATACATTCTCACAAGAGGCAATTCAGGGTCACGTATTCACTAAAACTAATAAAACAAGTGGAATAACAAAAGTGTGCGTCACTTTTCTTTGTTGGTGAATGTTTTGTATCACTTTGTACTCTCTTGTGTGACTCACAGTTCTGTAGAAGTTTTATTACTTCATTTCCTCACCTTTTCATTCCCCCAGTGTAAAAATCCAAAGTGACCTTTGTTTTAACCTGCTGGCGGAAAAAAATAGAAGCTTTTTGTATGTGAACTCTGACTTTGAACTCTTGTGGCTGCAGAATTAAACGTAACCGAACAAGAGAGAGCGTGTGGAGTTTGTAAGACAACACAAGTGACCTGTTTGGGATGGGGAGGGGTCATAAATGGTAATAAGTAGGTGTCTTTGGCAGGAGTGCACTTAAGCAAGTGCCAAGTTGGCTGACTGCGCCACCCCGCAGGACAACACCCGTGTTACGGTGAAAAAGGGGCCTCGCTGGCTTCGAACCCCACAAACATAATCTGAGCACTCTATTTATCCTGGCCAGCAGGCTGAAACAATGCAGGGCATGTATTATTGCTTCTATTATTAGTCCCCAGTGTGGTTATTTATAAAGGGACACAGCTGATCAAAGTTTGATTGGATTCTCAGCGACTCCTGTTTCACTGTGTGTTAAAGGGTAAACGAACAAGCACAATGCACCGCTGGAAGAAGGCCAAACCATCGTTTTATTCACAATTACCGTTACTCCGAGTGTATTGAACCCTAAACCATTTAATCTTAAAACATGAATGTGTTATTTTTCTTAATCATGAATATGTTACTTTTCTTAATCTATCTAAATCCGACTGCCGTGTAATAGATCTGACTGAGTTCTAGTTTCAGATCAGGTCTGCTCTTTAGTGGAGGAGTCCAACCAGCTCTTCCTGTTGCTGTCTTTATTGATTTATTACCCATTTGTTGGTGTCCCCACTGGACCACAGGAAGAGACAGAAACCCACAACAACAGTGGTAACGATCGAAAAGTTAACTATTAAACATTTACAATAGCTATAGGACCGACAACATAATGAAACCTGGACTTTTTTCGTATCATAATAGGACAACTCATAAAATTATGATCATAGTAATCTCTTATGTATTATTCAGATTCAAATGAGGTAAGTAACTAATTTTCATTCTTGTATGTTTAATGATAGTTCAGAACCAGTTAATAAAGATTTCGTATTTGGTCTGTAAAACTTATAATCAGTCTTATTTACAGCATTACCTTCCCAGCAATACATTTGACTGTGTTATGTGCTACCTTTCATGTTTTTAAAAGCCAAGCGGAATTAAACTGGTGCTCATTCACATTGGTTAAGATAAACTTAACATATAATCAAAATCACGTTATCATTCCAATCAAATAACAAAATAAGACCATGCATGCACAGTTAAGAATCTCGAGATACAATCAACTGCAATTTGCTGTGGGTGGAGGAATATATCAACAGTGTCTGTTCTATTTCTCTGAATGAAATAAAAGAACTTTGTAGATCTTTTTTCTGAATCATTAGAAAATGTTAAAGATATTGCATTGGCAGACTGGAGAATAACGTGTTATAAGTGCAACTTGGGTAGCCTTTTTATGATTTGATAATACAAATTAGGACAATTTCAGCTTTTAACATTTCAGAATCAAAAAGGAAAAAACACAACAGTAGTTTTGTGTTTAAGTAATGCTTTTAAATTTTGAAAAAAGACAAGACATGATTAAACCAGTGTGAAATAACTCATACATCTAATGAGTCAAAATAGGGTAATTTTTGAAAATAAGACATTAAACTGTTGGTTTTCAGTAGTTTTTTTATTCTAAATTCCTAAATAAGTGTCAAGTTTAGACTTAAAACAGACTGTATCTTTTCACCATAAATCACTGACCTTAAAGATAGCATCTGTATTAATAATAATGGGGTAAAAAACTAAATGATCCCATCTTAAAACTTGATTTGACGCTCAAAATTTTTTCAATAAGTCAACTACAAAAGATTAACAAAGCAGATATTCATTTGAATTCCAGAATCACAATTAAAGTCACTAGCCCGTGTGTGTTTTGGGACAGTGGACCAGAGTAACTGGAAGAAATATATGAAAAAATGTATAGACACATAACTAATGTTTTTATACAGTAATGTGCTGGTGAAAATGATTTTAAATCTGAAACATCTGAGGGTAAATTCTTCACAGTTATGTAATCCGGACAAGTTGAGCCTGTGTGGCTGGTTTCCTTCATGCTGCCTTTCATCTAACCCACAACTGATGGATTTGCAGGGTCTTATTTGAGCGCAAGATGAATGATTAGCTCAATAAAAAGAATACTAAGAAGCAGGTTTACACCATCAAAGTTGTGAAAACTATTTCAACACTGTTGAGACGGAGTAATAATATCAGGAGATTATTGTGGTGACATTAAAGAGGACAAGAAGCCGATTTGACACGCTAACAAGTATCTGGAAAGCTGCTTCTTCGTATCTGTCTCATTTCTTTTTTTCCCAAAATCCTTTGTTTGGATTTCAGAGTCAAAAAAGCTACATATTAAGTAAATTCTGTTTACATGCCTCTAATTTGATGCTTAAAACAGTATTGGTGATGAGAACATTTTCCAAAGTGTAGCTATAGTTTTATATCTGTTGAAAGAGGTCTAAAATGGTGTGTGTTGGTTGTCATACTATAAAAAACAGTTTTAATTTAGGTTGAGTGCAGATTGTGGCTACGTGGTTAAATGTCAGTTGAAGCAATCAGTCTGGTGTCACACTACAAGAATTCAACCATAATAGTTTTGGAACCTAAACCAACAGTTCAGCAGTCCTTGTAACACACTCAGTGTAGAGTTTAATTAATCTTTAGTTGCTATGGGGGATTAAACCACAGGAAAAAATGATTCAATTATTTAATTACTCACAATTTTTATTTTCATGTTGATGAATGGGACAAGCGTAGGTGAGGCTGATGGGAAACTCATAAGTTTTAAAAGAGAATTGGTAAATGGTGCATGGACTTTATCCATGTTGTTTTTTTTCATGTATGACGTTGCACACATATCAGTGTCATTATAACTTTTGGAAAATCAAAATGCATTGCTGCATTTTAACATATGTCAATACCAATGAAAAATGAACCCTTGCCAAAGATAAACTCACACACATTGTATTAAACAATTCATTGTGTAAAATCATAGTGATGTTGCGCATAAATCTAACTTCATGTAAGCAACAATAATAAGCAACTTTCACATGCTCTTGCCAATCGACCTGGTCATATTTGAGGAGACATACTTTAGTAATTTGAGGTGTATCATTCTTGAGAATAAGTCTGACAATTATGCTCAGTTTTAATTGATTTGTCAGTTATTTCTGCACTACAAAAAGTCTAAAGAATTATTTTTATATCTCAAATGTGACAATTAAAGAAGTTCAGATTTCATTAAATATCAGATTTTCTAACCTGTATATTTGAGTCTCTTGACTTTCGAGCTAAAATGACCAAGAGTTGGTTTGAAATATGGACTTTTCAACTTTATTGAAAGTCTTTTCAAGGAACTCGTATATATGTCTGTGTGAGAAAGCTTGAAAATCTCATGTAAGATCATCGATTTGTTTAAGAAATTGTCTTAAAGAAATCTCTTACATTTATAAACACAGTACAATATGTTTGTCCTAAATACTTAACAATTGTGATTTTAGATTTCTAGTTAAAGCTGTGTGTTCATTTTTATTCAAAAATATTCAGAACTATAAGTAAAGTGTGAAATGTGCTGTCATGAGAGTTTGACAGCAGGTGGATGTTTAGATGTTGAACTCAACTGAAACGACTTATTTCCTTTTATAAATGTCACACGGCGGAAAACATGACAAACTGCGGCTTTGTATCTCAGTTATGAGATAATGTCAAACTTTAGATGTAAAACAGTGAAGTGGTTATGTGAGCCTGTTATTAGTTGTTTTTTTCAAGGGGGGGGTTACTCATCATGGAAAATATGAGTGTGACGTTCACTGGCCCAGATGAAACACTTCAACCACTTCCTGTCTTCGGCAAGGTGCATTTAAAACAAAGCAAGAAGAACATAACCTTACACAACCTTGTGAAGCAGTCATAACACATGCATTCATTCAGCAGAGACCCAGGAGGCAGAGTTTGAATCACAAATTAGACTGTTTTTTTAATTGCAGTGTTTAGTCTTTAATATGCAAAAGCCTGCCCTCTCCCTCTAGTATTTCATCCCATCTGCCTATTAACTTTAGTCCTGTCTCAGTTTTTTTTTTTTTCTTCCCACATTTAAAAAATGTTGTTGGACTGGTTTCTAAGGAGGAATGGCACAGATGGGCTTTCTGCAGCCCAACAGCTTGAAAAGCAACATGTCCGACGACGGCAAGGAGG
Organism: Parablennius parvicornis; assembly: GCA_900302745.1. Classification (NCBI taxonomy): domain Eukaryota; kingdom Metazoa; phylum Chordata; class Actinopteri; order Blenniiformes; family Blenniidae; genus Parablennius; species Parablennius parvicornis. Next base: position 7,747 of record OMNM01009222.1, on the reverse strand, counting down.
GACACTGCCAAAGACTCAACAGCCCGCTGACCTATGCCGCTTCACTTTCTGCATATTTATCAGCCTCTAACACAAAGAATCGCACACTTTCAAACACGTACCGACCTCCACAAACATAACGGGACCCCCATTAGCTCCCCCACTGCCGTTTCCATTCTGTTTCATCAGCTTTTTCCCCGGACAGTTTAATTGAATGAGGAGGATCTTAGACACAGCTTTCCAAAATAACACTCTGTTCATCACTGAAGCTGTGCGGCTATCATCATACAGACTGTCTGAGAGCCGCGCGCTCCAACCAAAAAAAGAAAAACTGTCAGCCCAGTCTGTCGGTGCATTATGGTGCCTCCCTCTGAAATACTGTCACATCATGACTGGCTTTGTTTATTAAAAACAAAAAAAGATCTGCTGGTTGGTACTTCAGTTTCCTGTCTAAACTTCTGAACAAATTGACAGCATTTGACAAAACTTTCACAGCTCAAAATAAAACTTCTAAATCTACGGAAAACACGAGATATACAGATATATTATCTGAAGTAAAGCTTCTTGACCGGAGGTATCACACATCAGCCAATCAGAGATCCAGGGTGGAGGAAGAAACTTCCATGAACATAATGTAATGTAAGAGTAGCCAATACCATGTGACAGAGAGAGTTGGGGGATCTGTGTGGCAAAATATGGCTAAGTAGCTTTAACATCAAAGCCAATGTGAGGGAAAATGTGTGTGAAGTTGCAGAAATCATGTGTCCTGAAAAGCAACAGGCTTTAGCCAACAATGGTATGAAGAGAAAGAAACAATGTGGCAGAGAAAGGAGGTTTTCAGATCTTTCACCAGAGATGGAAAACTAAGCACAAAGTCAAAATGTTGGCTACATTTCTGGATTCAACAAACTTGAAAGCACTAAAAACTAAACCTGCACATTTGCAGTATGTTTTTTGGGGGGAACATTATCACTTTATTTTGTTACTATGAGGTTAGAATCATGTTGAAGTTGTGCCTTGATACATCCAGCCAACCACAGGCATTCACAGTCCCACCTACTGGCAAGTTGATCTCAAGTGTTTCACACGCATGTATAAACTAGAGTGTCTAGGGGAAAACCCATGCACATGGAGAACATGCAAACTCCACATAGAACTTTCTCACACACCAATGGAGGCAGCTTCCATACAAGGAGACTTGTGGATGGATTGGGGATTGAATCTGCAACCTCAAGTTAAAAAAAAAAGTTTAAAAATAGACTTTTTTATGATGTTATGATTTCCCATAAACCAAAGATAACCACTTGGAGTCATCATTATTAATGGGTTATTATTACCTCAGTGTTCTGGCCCATCGAAGTTTATTTCTATGTGGTGGTCTAAATATCAAAGAATATTAAAGAATTGGAAATGGATAACTTTTCCATAGTGTTTCAAAAGTCCTTTCATAGAGTTGAATGACAGTATCTTGATCAGTTTGATGATATTGAAAGTCTATATGACATCTTAGCAATGTATAGTGCATAATAAATCTGACAATATAGTTTCGCCGCACCACCAAAGACAACAGAAATAACCCAGATGACATTATATCTGTCCACATTCATTATGCTCCGTCTCCATCGTAGTTTTATCAGATTTAACACTAAGCAAGAATATTCCAACACTTTATTCTACTAATTATTTTCTAATATTGTTTAAATGGATTGAACTTCAAAGCACCCATAAGCAGAATAAAAGATTATTCTCTCAAGTGACCTAGATCTTATATAAAGGATTGCAACCAAAATAGGACCTGAATGCGACCCTTGAGCTGCCTAAAATCGTAAAAATAACTCATATCAATGGTTTACTGTGTTAAGAAGGAGACAATATTATTAGAAAAGCATTCCGTAAGTCATCTTGTGATACCCACAGCCTCTAAAACCGTCTTGCAGCCCTTGGGGTGGGGGGGAGTTCCAGCTGAAGTCTGAGCGCCGCTGAAATTATCAGATGATTGTAGGCAGTGGAAAATGAATTGAACTCATCTGTGAAAAGCGCGAGCACATTTCTCCTGTAAGTGTTGTTCTGTGCGAGGTGACGGATTAGCAGGAGAGGTATGGTTTACACCTAACAATAACAGCTCCATCACCGAACTCATAACAACCCTATTTCCTCCGAGTTGGGCCAGTCTGCTCAGTATTATTCATTCGAGTTGGCATGTCCCTTCGCCTGAGGAGGGGGTGAGTCATCCTCGTGGTCACCTAGCAACAACCAAATATTGTTTAGCTAACGTTTCGAAAAGATTTAAACATTCGCTCACGCCTCGTCCATGTACACACTCACACTTATAGCGCATAAGGTCAGAGAGGAAGTGTCACGGGCCCTGATATACTGTGCCTTTCCATACATGCGCTGCCATTTTGGTTTACCTCATGATGACATGTGAGATAATGATCTCAAGAATAGCAAATATTGTCATTCTGCCTGCAGCGGGGTCCCAATTTATTCCTGACCCTAACCCAGAATGGAAGCATATCACACACATGGGTGGATTTACACGACCAGGGGTATTAGATGATGTCCTCTGATATTTATACCCATCACCCACAGCGAGCGTCTGTTTATTAAATGCGTTTTTGTCTCAGAGGTTATAAACCAAACTTTTCAGCCTTGACCCCTCCAGTGGAGCAACTTATCAGATGTACTCTCTCCTCTTCACCTCTGAAGCAAACAAAGGGAGAACACAGTATAAATAACAATGACTCTCTCTGCAGC
>OMNM01009215.1:22661-30161 GCA_900302745.1 Parablennius parvicornis | reverse complement strand
TGTAACTTGTTTTTTTTTGTCGCAAATATCTGTTTTTCTAAACTTCAATGAGAGTCTCATAAGGAGATGTTTGGGCTTCAAGCACCGACGGCTTCTGTTTCAACCAGTTGTAAAAAAAAAAACAGCGACAGCACTCAATGAGGAGACACAGGTAAATAGATTGGAGAGTCTTTGGAAGCCACGGCGTCTATATTTTTATCACCAGTGCTTCCAATCTTTTGTGGCAGCAGAGGAGAAGAAAACAGGCAGTGGTCCAGTCCGGATGTCCACTGAGTCGCTCAAGATCAATTTGTGTGATCACTGCAGGTACAAGAGGCTACGAGGGCTCCAGGTACAGCCCAGGAAACGAGGCAGCACTTTGTGAAGTCGATCTCCAAGGACAAGTTCATGTGGCAGGTACATGCCAGGCTGTATTATATTTTCTTTTTTTTTTTGAAAAAATGTTTTAGGAAAAAAAAAAAAAGAACATACTGTTGGGTACAACATAAAGTTTTCATTGCAAGGACTTTTAAATTCTTTAATTTATTTATTTCTTGCTACGATTTCAACCTTCTCTTTTTAACTTCAGAGCCTTGGTTGTGCTCCTTCCCTGGAGCGAAGCCTGCAGCATGGAACGCATCTTAACTTTTGAGTCCGCTCAAAGTTTCATTAACGCATCTCGTCCATTTTTTTTTTTTTTTTTAAGCCAATAGAAAAATCTTTAAATCATGAAATGACCCGGAGTTGATTTCTATTGCTCGACATTTGTAATGTCTCTCATGTATATGAGTTGTGTGGACACGAGTGGAGGATCTGATGGGGGCAGGCAGGTGGATTGCTTGTGTGGTTGTGAAGCCGCAAACAGTAAAGAAGACTGAAAGGAAGCGTCCCGCGAGAGCCGCAGAAGAGAAAAGGCAGATAGAAAAATAGAGATATTGAGGTGCGGGTGCACGGGGCTGCAGGAGATTACAGATGGCCCTCAGAATTAAATCAAAACTGTGCTGACTGCCAAGGAATGGGCTTCTGCGACACATCGCGTGCCACACGAGAGGGAGGGTAAGGCTGGCGCAGAGGGAGGAGACTGAAGGCGAGGGGCTGCAGCAACGGAGTGAAAATCGCCTTCAAATGAGTTTTTGAAATATCTAAAAATAAATTGTCTTTGAAAAAAACCCAACAGACAGCTGACATGTAGGCCTGGATGCGGGCCAAGCGGTAAGTTGCTCCTATGCCTCTTTTTTTTCTCCTCGCTTATACCTTAACATGATTCTTTTTCACGTCTCTTCTCAACACTCCTGGACAAAGTAGCTGCGCTGTGACTAAGCACAGATCAGGACTTTCATTTAGTTCTGTTGCCAGTCAACAACAATGTACAAAGCACCTTCTCCTGGCTGGAGAGTTGTATCTACAAAATACTTTACACGGGGAATCAATCCAAGGGGACAACAGATGGTGAGGTTTATTTTTAGAAGAAGAAAAAAAGAACTAAATGATATGTAATTTTCTCTCTGTGTTCATCATTTTCTTTGCACAAGCTGCATATCTGCTTTCATTTTAATAAATAGACCTCACCAACTCTCAAAGGTGAATATTGCTTTTAATATCCACATCAAAACAATTTCTACTGTGGTATCCACTCACACTTATGCTTGTTTAAACTCTGTGTGAGTGATGTTTAACAGTTTTAATAAAGATTATTGCAATATTCAGAATGGACACTTTGAGTTAAAAATTGGTGTCTCATTCAATTCAATTCAACTTTATTTAAAACATCAAACACAACACAATCATTTCTTGGTGCTTGTGAAACTTCAAGACAGTGCTGATGTTGATATGGAAATAAATTCTCCAGCAGATATCAACATGACGAAGAACGCAGAGACACGATTAGTAAAAGACAAAGACAAATTGAATGAAAGTTGACACACGACAATGAAAGCTGCATAGTGATGATATGCACTATTGCATCAAAACAAAAGAGTTTATTTTGATGTAAGTTTGCATGTTTTCTTGAAGAGGCCCTGGCTTCTTCCCACATTTCAAAATAATGCGTGTATGTGTGTGTGTGTGTGTGTTGCTGTCCAGCATGTTCCCTGCCTTTTACTGGATGTGTGCTTTGATTGGCTCCAGCTGTCTCGACCCTAAATTGAATGAAACGGGTTAAAAAAAGATGGACGAATAGATTGATGGATGTCACAATGATTGATCATCTGAGTTTGTATTTACTCTAATATGATTCAATAGTGTATCAACATGTCACCATACAGTTAAATTTACAATTGAAATATTTTAAGCACCTATTCATGGCACGGAATTGCCTTTAAAAGATTCAGACAACAAGTCCAGATCATAAACCTACTAACTAACTTTACATACTCAAGAATTCATCATTTCCCTTGTAGGAGCGATAAGAAAACATTTTTTAACCGTCTTCTCCTGCCCTGCATTCTCCAGCAGTGTGACTCGCCAAATTGGTTCCCGGCTGCAGCCACTATATCAGAGCTGTCCTATTTGAGTCGCCAATCACCTGCTTTTGACACCTCGCTCTATTTTAACCTCCCCGAGCTGCGGTTCAGAGTCGCTGGCAGTTTTCATACAAGCAGCTCACCACTGCACCTCTCTTCCATTGATCCTCTGTGATTTCTGCCGTCAATTTTTGAAAGTCTCACAGACCAGTTCAAGGAACTCAGTGATACTGACTATTGTGACTGGACCAGGGTCACAAGGTGGGTTTTTAGAAAACCAAACCCAACCTGCACACTGGATGCTGGATCGCTGGATGACTGCTGCTGCTGGTTAAGATTTGACACGTCTTTTTGCTCTTTTGATGGCGAGTAAACAAACCCTAACATCTTCTTTTGTCCAATATTCAAGCTCATTCCAAGGGGGTTTGCACACTTATTAAAATGTGCAAACAACATTCCATTATCTAACCACATTGTCTTTACCTCTTGGAGCTGGTTGTCAATAAAATAGAGAGGTGACATCAAAATAATGAAACACTATTCATGGTCAAAAAGTACAGACATTTGTAAATATATTCCAGGAAAATTTTGTCTGCATATAAAACGACGATTCAATTCAATGAGTAGCAGAAAAGCTGAATTAGTCATTAAAAGTGTCTAAATATATGAGCATTTATTGACAAACAGAGGATGAAGTGACTGATATTTTATGAAGGCAGCCAAGGTGAGTTTGTAATGGTTGGTTAGTTATGAATGTCATACTATAGTACGATATTTACCTTCCATACTAATGTTATCCTCAGTGATGTGGATACTGATACTGACTAGATACAAGGCTGAATGCATGAGCGTATATTGACACACAGATATGTGACTCATTTATATTTTACTTGATGAAACACAGAGGACAGATTTGGTAAGGCTTGTCTATTTAGTGACAATACGTTTTCTCCAGTTGAACTGAGACTGTCTTCAAGAAAGCATTAAAAACACAGCAGTATATTTACCAGGTGCCGTAATGCCACCACAGGAAGACTCCAAGACATGATGACGAATACAAGAACACATGAAGCAAATACATGAAATTCAAAGCACATTTCCAAAAACCCAGGTTCAATTCCAAAGCAATCTAACGAACTGTCACAGAGACAGGAATTAGTTTATGGAACGCTTCCAGAAAGAAGTAAAAGTCAGGAACTCTCCTGACATTCAAAAAAACGCATGAAATCTTCACATTTTAAAAAAGGTATGAAAATTAGATTTGGACATGAATGATGTAAGATCTTAGATATTTTGAGTTGAGCAAACATGAAGTTGATGGTTTATTTATTCCTATATTGTAAATACTGCACATAAAATGCATGAAAATATCTGTAAATTGTAAATAGTTAGAATGTTGGACGTTAACGGGCTGATGTAAAGTGATTGAAAGGCAACTAAAGGGCAGATATAAGAGTGATCTTCTCTTCTGCTCCTTTTCATTCAGAACGTGTCGAATTGGGAGTTTTGTTGCTCAGGCTGTTTATTTATTTTCATTGATTTAATTACTTTTGAATTAAATAAAGAAAAAAAAACAAATACAATGGAAATGATGGATACGAGCGAGAAAATGGTCACGTGTGTGGACTGACGAAGAAGTGAAACTTCTGCTTTGGGTCAGATTAGATTATAAAAATCAACAAAATACAAGAAATGTGAAACATTTCTGTTTCAAGAATGTACATCATTGAATCTACCATTAAAAAGCACGATAGAAATCCACAGGACGCTGCGATGAGATATAAATTCCCTCCGCTGTTTTTCACAAACTTGGGTTGGCTGGAGCACAAAATGAAATCTGTCTCTCAAATAGCATGGCTTTCTGTAATCCAAGTTTTACGTCCACGCTACAGGAGCTCAGACGTGTTTGAGCACTTCTCCCAACATATGGTTGCCAATTTGAGGCTGGCGTTACCTGAGATCAGTGTCGACAGCGACTCACAGCTGCTGACTGGCAACCCCGTCTGATTTACTAATTCAAAGATGCTCAGTCCAATCACACCGATACTGCCAATTCAATTTCACCCAGACCTTGACATTTTGGAGTGTTACAACATAATCAAACTATGTTAGCTATTTTGTCTCAAGTGCTCAGTGGCTCATTCAGAGAATCCTGTTGCATCCTCACTTTATTTACAATTTTCTATATATTCACAGCATTTGAATAGTTAAAGAGTGGGTGATGCACATTTGACAAACTCTTTTGTGTGTTCTATTGCTGCAGTCTTCTGAATTCTTGTGAAGCAAAATAAGACAACACAAAAAAGCACTTAGATTAGTTAACACACTAAACACACAAGCATCACTCAGATATTCACTTCAAAAATCTGAGATAGCTGGGGTGATGGGGGGGTGTGAGGGTGCCGACAAGAGCAGAAAATACTCTAAATGCCACGCTTTTTGTCTGTCTGGGGCGATGATGACAGTGAAAGTTGGAGGATTCAAGCAGTTTATGAGCCACTTTAAGCTTTTTCTTAATGTGCTCCACTCCGATGCGGCTCCTCGGTAAAATAGCCTATTAAAGCTGATCATGAAGGCATGTCTGCCATCAGAATGGTCTCTCTTTTTTTGGTGCTATTTGCCTGTGAGGGAGTTTTCCCTCTTCATTAAAATGACAACAATGATTCACCCTATGCATATGCAAATAGACAGAAATCTAGATTTTAAAAAAATGCAGTAGGCGTCTTGAGGCTTGTGGACCTGGTGTTTATAAAAAGGGGCTGTATTTCAGACGGCAGCTCTCACTGTCTTTCCTTTAGACGGGCCAGATGTACTTTAGGAACCAAACCAAATAAAAAAAACTCAAGATTTATATAGGACCAAGCTCCCTTCTGGGGATTAATTCTAACTTACAATAGTGAGGAGGCAGATGCCTTGGCACCAACAGAATGCTGACTTACAAAGGCCTCAGAGGAGAGCGTGAACAGCACTGTACTCCAACAAACTAACGTAGATTGTTGAAGGACTGCACACAATCGCTCCAATTTCCTTTGGCACAATTCTATGCCGCACTGTTAAAACAAAGTAAAGAAGAATCTAAAAGACAGACGCAGTGGAGTGCATGTGGTCCAGGAATGGACTCAACACAAGATTATCTGTCTAAATTTACAATTTCGAGACGAGCTGGCATGTGGAGGGTGCAGCGAGAACATCAGAAAGACGAGAGTGTGATATGGCACTTTGTCGAAGCCCAGTGGCGTGGGAACATGCCTGGAGCTGGGGAAAACAACATCCCTTCTGAGAAGGACAAATATGAAAAGGTCACTCATTTAGGACCTGATCACACATGCTCTGGGGAGGCCAAACGGAAGCAAACAAACTCTGCGATCAATTCCCAAATCAAGCCATAAAGCATTTGTGGTGACGCATCGCTGCGTGAGTGCAACTTAACAGTGTGATGTTGGTGGAGAAGAAAAGGGGTGGCACTTCCAGGAGGATCAATCACTTTTTATTAGTGCGCCTAAGCAAAAATCAGCTGTCAAATCATTAATCTGTGGGATTCCTGGACGATTCGTCACACTTCCGTGTGGCAGAATTCGTTCAAAGAGACTTTGCCCGCTCAGCACTTTAACAATATGTCAGTAAAGAGAAATGACTCAGAACAAGGAAGTTGATCATGACACAACACACCAGGTTCAATGTCCTGTTATCTCTCTCCAATATAAAAATAACTGTGAGTCATCCAATTGGTGTCATCCCAGATAGACGCTTCCAAATTAGACGCTAGTGTTTTTTCCCCAGATAGACACTTCCCATTTAGATGCCTTATTATAATAAGTTCATTATTTGTAACATTTCAGTGACCTCGGAGGAATAGTAATGTCTTTTACACACGAAGACACGTTTCAAAATTACGGCCGGGGAAAGAAAAAAAAAAAAAGCCGGGTTCCCATGATCGATGCAAACCTTCACAGAAAAAACTAAAAACACATGTTTTATATATATAGATATGGGAAGCGTAAATATAATTACATATAATGAGAAATACAATGGAAAAATAGCTAATATTATCTTTAAAATTGATATTTTTCACCCATTCCAGATGCAAGCCTTCAGAGAAAAGACTAAAAAAAGGTAGAATGAGAAATAGCCAATAATAACTTTAATAAGTATATACACATCTATATAGCGTCTCACTGGGAAGCGTCTATCTGGGATGAAACCATCCAATTATTACAATTTGTTCTGCAAGCCAACAGCCTATATATACCAAGATGGCCACGCCTCCGCCTATGCTTCACCTTCACTGATGTGCAGGAGATTGTGAATCTTTATCATCCATACAAATAAGGGCAGAGAGAGAAAAGTCTCAGGTTGGCGATCACTCTCACCTGACCCCAGGCCTTGTCATAACATTGTCACAGTATCCAACCAACACAGGGGCTACTGTCTATGAGTAATATTAACTGACACCATCACAGTTTCTTCAATTACACACATACACACACACACACACACACACACACACACACACACACACTTACACATAGAGACACAGCACCTCTGGCAGAACAGCAGTAGCATTAATTCCACATTACAGCGGCATTTTGGCGACGTTAAGAATAAGCAGTGAGTCACAGCAGCTGCATTCATTACGCAAACGTGATTAAAGTGGCGGACCCCTCGGGCGTCCAGGGGGCCTAATGATCCCACTCTGCCTTTTGTTATTCACGTCGGCTGAGGGCAATGCCACTAAGCAGCAGCCCTGGGTGTCTGCCTGCACCAAATGAGGCCCATTAACAAACGGGCCATTCACAAATCTCACGTTCATACGCGGCTCCGAGGCGTGGTAAATAAAAGACTCCGATCGCCTCCCCCTACCCGGATGCCCGGGTCTACCCTTTGCTGCAGATGGGTCTACCTGCTCTCCGGCATGATGATGCTGATGTCCACTTATGTGTGTATGTGTGTGTGTGTGTGTGTGTGTGTGTGTGTGTGTGTGTGTGTGTGTGTGTGTGTGTGTGTGTGTGTAAAGAGAAAGATGTCGTCCATTAGCGTTCCTGCCTGCTAGCGCAGCAGC
>OMNM01009214.1:4495-25975 GCA_900302745.1 Parablennius parvicornis | reverse complement strand
GCCGAGAGCCGCCGGCTCAGCCCACTGGATTAGCCCGGTGGAGGGATCACTTGCTGCTTTGCAGACGAGGTTTATTTAAAACTCATTTTAACGTGAATTCTGTAAAGGGACAAATTTATTGTGTCATGTGGTTTTGTAATGACTGGTTCATCAAGCTCCCATAATTACACTTCCCTTCCTAATGCAGCTTTATATTGTTATTAATCCATCGATCATTATTATTACATTGACTCTATCAAAACACTGATTTTCCGCTCCTTTATTATGAAAATGGAGGAATCGACAGAGAAAGTCCACACAAACAGCTTATATATTCAGTTTAAAGTTATTAAAAACCAAACAAATTCGTCAAAATTTCAGAAAAATGTCTTTTTCATGAAGCATCTATGCTTTTCTGGAATTAATAAAGGTAGTGTAGGTGATTAATTTTTGTTTTGTTTTTTTCATTATGAGGTTAAGCCAGACCATCACCTTTGGAGACTTGGTAAAACAAAAACCTGCTGAATGTTAAACCAAGCACGAGAAAGAGGGAAAAGGTGACTTATGTCTATTTCTCAACTGGTCCTACTGTCTTGCGTTTTCCTCATCTTCCTGCTACTTACACACCTGATACACCTGAATGGTGACTTGTGTGTTTGAACCATGTGTTGGAGCAGGAAGCTGCTGGATGGTAAGCTCCAGGGACTCTCGCTGTCAGTGTGACAAGATTGTTGCTGAACAAGATGGTCTGAGGGCTTGTCCACACTAGAACGCCGTTTCACGTAAACGTATCGACAGATCATCCACATGGCCTGTGTTGTAGTAGCCTGAAGACGTGTGTTTGTTTGTTTTTTAAACGGGTTCTGGAGTAGGAATATTCTAAAACGCTGGTTTTGAGGTTTGGATAGCAAAGATAATGGATTTAATCAGGCCAAATGTTGGAATTCTTGAGTATAAGGAGGAACAACAGTATTCTGTTCTTCTTCTTGTTTTCTTGTGCGTGTCTGGTATATTTGTCAAGTCACACCACCCCCTGAAGGCCTGGCTTATGTACAACGTCGTGGTGAGCTGTGTTCATAGTGACTTCTGGACAGAATTGTTTTCTGAGAACGCCAGGAGAAAAAAAAGATAGTTTTAGCTCATGTGGACGAAGCCTGAGTGTTTAACAAACTACAGATTGACTGGTATTTTCCCATCATCTCAAATCTTTACAGGGAACGGTCCAAAAAGAAAATATCTAAGGATGTGTAATTATCATCATGATTTCTTGATGCCAGAGGTAAAAGAATGTCCAGACTGGTTGGAGATGTTCAAAAAGCAACAATAATTCAAATACCCACACGTTACAACTGAGGTCTGCAGAAAACCGTCTCTGACCACACAACACATGGGAGTTTGAAGCAACAGAAAACCACCCCTGGTGCTGCTCCTGCCAGTTCATAACAGGAAACCAAGGCTACGGGTTCACGATCGCATTTATACGGTCGGACTAGAATTTGGTGTAAACATGAATGCATGGCTGCGTCCTTCCTTGTGACGTTAAGGATATTTTCTTGGAACACCCTGGGAATGTTCCGTTTAAGCATTGGTTCCCAACCACCTCCATCCTTTCATGACCTCCATCTTCTGATGGGTATGCAGGACTGTAAACAATGTCACAAAGCTCAAATCATATCTAACTAGTGTCGATGTAATAGACTACCTTTGTAATGGGACATCACAGGACATTCGCTTCAAAAGACAGAACCTCCTGAAACTAATCGAATTGAAATAAAGGTGTATGTCACTACTGTTAAGTTGCTAAGAAACGAACAATAGCAGCGCCAGGCAGGGCAATTCATTATTCTTTTGAGAACGCCGCCTCTGCTTCACACTGTTCAACTCACTCTGGGTTTATTTAAACTTTAAATCACCCAGAATTAACAAAATCCTGCAGGCGATGTCACAAGCAACCCATTGATGCATAATGGATTGAGAATGAAAACGTCTTTTGACACATGATTTTTTAAAAAAACAGTTTGTTTTTGTGGTTGTAGTCTCATTGTGATTCAGGCTGAAGCTGCTCTGCAACACAGTGTGACGGCACAGCGGCGGCCATAAAGCCTCGTGGAGCCCAAAAGGCTAACCCAACAAAATATATCAAATTATATTTTAATTTAGTGAAAGTGAAAGTCTCCTTTTCAGTACCTGCTGTATTGGTTTTCATTTCACTCTTCACCCAAACTTGTGCAATGCATTGTTCGTCAATGAGTGGACAATCGGGCCTAAAGCCAACATTACAATCAGATACTTCCTTATCAGCAGTGGGACAACATTGTGCACAGAGCTGCTGGTGCTTTCAGAGTTTTATTTCTTTCTTTTTGAATACAGTGAGGTGTCAGAATGTGTGACAGGACAGTTTAATTCTTTGCTCTTCAATTCAGTTTGATTCACACAGTCCGGCCAGACATTCACTGGGCTCTGCCAGTTAGGGAATAGCATAATGAGCCAGATATATATCACCAACACCTCATTTTTTCCTTTTGCTTTAATGCGACTAAATAAATATTGTCTTGGATCGTATGTTTTACGTTCTTGCTCTTCTTCTTGCAAATGGTGATCTCCTGCCACACATGGTAAAGTATCTTTTGGATCACCGTTTAGGACAATAAAACATTTTTTAACCTGTCTTAGTGCCTCGGTTCACCCTGTCTGCTCAGCAAGAAGCTCAAAGTTCAAATTCTGTCTATGTGAAGACGATCCAAAGACCTGCTTGTTAGATTACTCGGTGACTCTAAAACAGTTGTTCGTCTCTGTGTTTCCCCTGTGATGGAGTGTTGGGCTGGATGTACATTGAACAATTGAATAGCTCTGGAAGGAACAAACATTAATCTCATGCTTGTGGCTGGTTGCAGCTAGTCCTGTGCAGTTCTTCTCTCCTGTGATTTAATTGTTCTAAAGTTCACCGGTAGAGCTTAAATACACTGCACTGTGCCCTTTTCCATTCAATAGTTGTCTTTCTGCTTCTTGCCACTCACACTAATGCTTACATGTTATTCACTCTTGTAAATATGAGACCTGAGAAGAGATGAATTGCTGTATGTATTTTTATGTGTGTGTGCAAATTTCAGTGGCAAAATGTGTCAATACAAACGGGTAAAAGACGCTCACCTTCCAGTTGATGCTCATTCTGTAATGTCTTGCCCTGATAAACACATTTCATTCAAAGTTGAGTCGGGTTTAATATTTTCAGCATTAATGACTGGGAGGGAAGAACAACTGGCCAGCTAAATGTCCGGCAGCTTTATTCGAGTGGTACTGGTGCATTTTGACAGTGAAGTGTGTGTGTCTGGGTCTGCTGGCCGTGTTTGTGCACGTTTTAAGTCTCACCTGTTGTAACGTCCTCGCAATAAAGTCACAAGGCCTGAACAAGCCCAAATGTCAAATAAAATCATTCCCCTATTACTGTGAACCTTCTAAATGATGATTAGTGATGATTTTCTTACAGACGGAGAACCGGCATTTAATTCTTTCTACATTAAATTGTTGAGACTCAAAGAAAATCTGTCACAAAAGAAAAGTATGAATATCTTCATTGAAGTTTACCTATTAATTAGCGTAGTATAGTACATTTAACCCACTATACATTTATTTTCTGTAGTTATTGTTGACCTTCATCATCAGTTAAATTATGTATATGTCTAAAAAATCAATAAGGCATCTGCTCTAATCTTGGCCTTTAATGCTGTGTGTTTAGGAAAAGATCAGATCATTTCTGTAACTGGGATCATATGTTTGCATTCAGAAAGGACTTTGTCGTCGTCACAGCAGTTTGTGCTTCTGCAAGTTGAAGATATTTTTATTGTTGCATCGTTTTGGTTATTTCACCGTTGTTGTTTTTATGCATCAACACATTGTACACATCAATATTTGCTCAAAGCAGCATCACTCGAGGCAGACATGTTTGTAAAACTCTCAGCAAAGTACTGGCTTTAGTTGAGAGACGGTTTAAACGGTAATCGTGACGTTCTTTCTCCGTCCTTCATGCAGAGCCCTCTGGACCGAGCCCAGGGAGCAAAGAACAAAGGAAACAAGTACTTCAAGGCGAGGAAATTTGAAAACGCCATCCAGTGCTACACAGAGGCCATCGCCTTGTGCCCCACGGAACAGAAGTCGGACTTGTCCACATTTTACCAGAACAGAGCAGCAGCTTACGAACAGCAGGTTGGTGAAGAACCTTCTGGTTAACCGAGCAGAAACTCTTGTTCTGGTGGAGCAGGAAAGAGGTCAACACTCAGCGTGTATACATGTTGAAAAGCCTCAACCTGCAGATATAAATGTCCTTAACATGAGTGGAGTGTTTCTGCTACTCCTCAGTGAAAATCCTATTATCTGTAAAGTTGAGCCAATTGCACAAGAGCGTCACTGCACCTTCAGCTTCAAAAGTTGGAGAAGGTTTTCCTCTGCTCGCTAACTGGTTTAAGTTGTTTGGTCAATGTGTCGTAGATTCTTTGCGAGTGACGCCTTGTTAGACGGATTCATCGCAGTGAAAACTTTAATTGGGTGTTTTTCAGAGTAAATGGACGGAGGTGGTGCAGGACTGCTCTCAGGCTGTGGAGCTGAACCCTCGCTACGTCAAGGCTCTGTTCAGGAGGGCAAAAGCTCTGGAAAAACTCGACAACAAGAAAGAGTGTCTAGAGGGTGAGACGCTCTCTCCGATCAAAAACCTCCTTTTAATGTGATGCGTGTGTGTGTGTGTGTGTGTGTGACTCTTAATGACATTTGGTTTGGTTTCCCCCAGATGTCACAGCCGTTTGCATCCTTGAGGCTTTCCAGAACCAGCAGAGCATGCTGCTGGCAGACAAGGTGCTCAAGCAGCTGGGGAAGGAGAAGGCCAAAGACAAGTACAAGGTGTGTGTCTGACCACACACACACACAGTTTTTCTCTCTCCAGTATTGCTTTCCCTGATTGTCACTGTATTTCAACCCTCATTTTCAGAACCGTGAGCCCATGATGCCTTCGCCACAGTTTATCAAGTCCTACTTTAGCTCGTTCACGGACGACATCATCTCACAGCCCCTGCAGAAGGGCGAGAAGAAAGACGAAGACAAGGACAATGAGGGCGAGGCCGCCGAGGTCACCGGAAGGTCTGAACCTTTCCCAAATTACAGCGTCATACTAAACCTGACTGCATCAGAATCGTCAGGTGGTGAAACTTTATTCGCTCGTCAGGTTCAGTTATTTGTCTTTTATTTGGTGGAACTGCATCAAAAAACTAGAACAAAAACTGAGAAGAGCCGAGAGAGTGACTCAGGGATTTGTATAAAATTAAAAATGCCAATAAACACATCCCTTTGAGAACACTCATTAAACCTCAGACTGAAACATGATCACATGGAGGAGAGGAATTTTATACAAGGTGGAGGGAGTGACCCGCCAACTTAAGTCGCCTCTAGAGAACCAGAAGCTTTCTGCAAAAACACATGGTGCACCGTTCATAAGGCCCTTAAGCTGTCGGGAGAGTTTAATTTAATGTCCATGAAATTGATCATCTGTCCTGCACAAGTCAGCGTTCACTCCCCAAAAAAAGCAAAACACATCCCATAGTCTCAAAAGTTCTTTGTGGATTGCCTGCTCATATTTCACTGAGCAGTCTGTAAACACCAGTTTTGAAAACGTTAGTTGATCTCCACACACAGCTGCTTCTTCAGTCTCTGTTGCTCCATTTACACTGGTTTGGCATGTGGTGGCGCTGCTGAGCAGGTCTGCTCATCGCAGCAGGCCGTCCAGTGGGAAGCTTGTCAGAAAGGATGAATAGTCTTCCAGTAAACACAGAATCACAAAATCAAGCAGCCAGTAGAGGCTAATGCAACCACAAACCTGCACTATGGATCAGCTTTTAACATCACCAGTAGATCTTTTAGTCCCTGGCTCACCCCAGCGTGGAGCGTTTTTAACAACCAGCCGAGTGACACTTGCGTTTGCAATCCAGCTTCATTTATGTTAAAGAGGCCGAATCCCAACGGGAGCAACAAGAGTTGAATACTAGGATTCATTGAAGTGGGGGCGTGACCAATTTGAAATGTGATGTTCAACAAGTACTTTTGACCAAGATTTCAAGAAATTCAAGGGATTGCTTTTCCTGTGTTTCTCCTCAGCTCAGGCTACCTGAAAGCAAAGCAGTACATGGAGGAGGAAAACTATGACAAAATCATCAGCGAATGCACCAAGGAGGTGGAGTCTGGAGGCCGATACACCGCAGAAGCTCTGCTGCTGCGCGCCACGTTTTACCTCCTGATAGGAAACGCTACTGCTGCTCAGCCCGACCTGGACCGGGTCATCAACATGCAGGAGGCCAGTGTGAAGGTACATCGATGTTGTTCACTTAGTTTGCCATAGAAAAGCCACATCTGGGAGAGTGGAAAAGTCATAAATCACAGATGTAAAATGTAACCCGATAGATTTTATTTGTCTTGGCACCCATATCGTTTTGACAAGAACTCCTTTGTTTTCTCGCTCATGTTCAGCAGTAAAGTTTCATTCTACCATCGGCCAGTTACTGGACATTCAGCTATAGAAGGTTGCATTGTTATCATAACATTATTATTCTTTAAGCTCCTTGGAAACCTTATGGCCCGTACTAAAATAGCTCACGAGCTGCAGTTGGGTTTTCGTGTGAGTTGTGGATTACTTGGTGGACTTCAACAGGTTTTGGTTGTTGTGAAAAAGCTTTGATGTGACATTGTTCTGAAAATTCCTGTAAACTACCTCGTGCTGAAGTGTTGATTTTACTGTTGGCTTGCTTTTGTTCAATAAGGAAAATGTGGATTACACAGAGTCAGTTCTGACCTGTTTGTTCTTAGGATGAAAATTTGATTGGTATTCATCGGTAATGTTTAGGAAGTGGATTTAAATGCTTCAGTATGACCAGTCCACTCACTTTGTTGTCGTCTCGATGCTCCAGCTCCGGGCCAACGCTCTGATCAAGCGTGGAAGCATGTACATGCAGCAGCAGCAGCCTCTACTTTCTACACAAGATTTCAACATGGCGGCTGAGATCGACACGCGCAACCCGGACGTGTATCACCACCGGGGTCAGGTATGAGCCAACGCACCTGATCGTCACTTTGATGGCAAAAAACTCCAACTGAACATTTGTAATGTTCCTGCCAAAATTCAGATAATCTCCCACTGGGCATGTTTTGAAGTATTACCCGACATGTGCTCTGTACATGTTCACAGCTGAAGATCCTGCTGGACCAGGTGGACGAGGCTGTGGGAGACTTTGACGAGTGCATTCTGCTCAGGCCCAACTCCGCTCTGGCCCAGGCACAGAAGTGCTTTGCTCTGGTAAGTGAGCCGTTATAAATAGTTTGTGTGCCTGACACTGATTGAATTGTTTAATTAATGATTTATCCTGCTTGTGTTCCTCAGTACAGACAAGCTTATACTGGAAACAACCCGTCACAGGTACAGACGGCCATGGACGGATTTGAAGATGTTATCCGAAGGTTCCCAAAATGTGCTGAAGGCTACGCTCTGTATGCCCAGGTGAGGGAACAAAAAGCTAAATGTATATACTGAGTATATGCAAATAAACGAGTATTGATAAACCAATCAATTTGTCAACTGTTAGAATGGATCCCAACATTCATTGTTGCTTCTCCTTCACTTCAGAACCTTTTAAATAAATTGATCATTGATTTCTTTGAAAGAATTAAACAATGGAACAAGGCATAGTTCTTCAGTTTCCCGCTATTGCAATATCGGTGCCCCCTTCATGTAATGGCAGTTCTTCTTTACAAGTCTCCAGACCGCTTCCGGGTCACTTTTCATCCAAACAGCACCAATTATCTAAATTCTAACATTGTTTACTGTTAGTGACATGATCTTTTCCTTCCTCCTGACTTGTGTCATTCGTTGATATTTTCGATGTTTCTTGGTAAAGATGCAGCTTTATTACTTTTCTATGGTTCAAACAATCTTATTCTGTTCATTTCAGGCTTTGACTGATCAGCAGCAGTTTGGAAAAGCTGACGAGATGTACGACAAGTGTATTGAACTGGAGCCAGACAACGCTACCACATATGTCCACAAGGGGTCAGCACTTTCCACTTATTAAAGAAATCAGCTAAAAAATAAATTTCTTTCTTTCTCTCTCTTTGATAAATCAGTTGGTAATTGATGTTTTTTTTTTCCCAGTTTGTTGCAGCTCCAGTGGAAACAAGACCTGGACTTGGGTCTGGAGCTCATCAGCAAGGCCATCGAAATAGACAACAAATGTGACTTTGCTTATGAAACTATGGGAACTATTGAAGTCCAGAGGTGAGAGCGGGAGTTTGAATGAACAAAAATACACATTATAAGCTTATTGATGTGGTTGACATAACCTGACTTGTTTTCCTTTCAGGGGCAACCTGGACAAGGCCATTGATATGTTCAACAAGGCCATTAACCTGGCCAAGTCAGAAATGGAGATGGCCCATTTGTATTCGTTATGTGATGCAGCGTACGCTCAAACGGAAGTGGCGAGGAAGTATGGATTGAAACCTCCGACACTGTAACGTCATCTGTTCCGCCAATCTCAGTCCTCTTTACCCAATATGTTAAAAATGCAAATGCCTGACTTGTGTTTGATTTGTTTAAAAAAAGTTGTAAGGGATACTAAAAAAAAAGAGGAAAGAAAACCCTAAATATATACATATATATGCTGTGTTTACATCACAATAAAGGGGTTTGCCATGCAAGCGAGGGATTTCTACTTGCCGTCAGCCTGTGGCGGTTATCCCAGCCTCAGGATGTGGGGAGGGGCTGAACACACACAGACGGCCCTTTGCTTAATTCAGTCATGCTACAATTTTCAGATTCTTGCTAAAAATAGAGAAAAGGTTGTCACCTAGAGAGAAGGAACAAACACGGTCATGTCTACAAAACTAGCTGTGCTCGTGTGAGAGAATGGTGCTCAGTCAATGCGATTGTGGAATTTGTCACCGCTGTGACTCTTAAATCTACAGAAAATACTGTGAGAGCTTTATGTTGGACTAACGGACTGTTCACTCACTTTTAATTTATGCCGATCTCAATTAGTTCTATTCAGCTGCTTCCATGTTGTGACATCTGTTCTGAATGCCAGATTAAAATTATAACGGTGTAATTGTATTTGTAATGCTGGAATTGATCCCATGGATACGGGGTGTTGGAGGGGTGAGGGTGGACTCCTTTTTTTTATGGGGGAATGCCTGTTTTATTTTATAAACTTTGTGTGGCATGTTCACTTTCTAAATAAATGTAAACGGTGTTGCCAACTCCTCCGTAAGGAACGTGGCTGTATTGGCTGTCCTAAAAGTAGCTAAATAACTTAATACATTTGCATATTTGACTGTGTATTTTATTGTAAAAGACGATGTAGGAGACAGAAACGAGGTTTAGGAGACGACAGTGAGTTAGAAACAAGCATCTGTTTAGAACAACAAATCCCAGCTCTCAGCCACCTTTGAAAATGTGATTCATTGGTAACCCTGGTGTTGAGGGCTCTTTGAGAAGAGCAAGTCACTAAGTTGGTATCACTTTCTTGAACACTAGGAAAACCCTAACAATTTGACCCTTTGTGCAAAAAAAAAAAAGCCCATTTTGAATAGTCAAAATTAGGTGTTTTTTTTTCAATGTTGAGTTGCCTCTAGTGTCAGAAGATGTCACATTAAATCATAAGTTTCTTAGTTCACATTAATCGAGGCTAAACATGATTTATTTTCTACATCATTGTTGAAGCTTTTTTCATGAGGCAGTTGGCGTCTTCTTTTGACTGATTTCTAGTACGTGTGTGTGTGAGCCAGGTTGATTTGACCCGGTGTTGTTCCAATAGCAACCCCACGACATGTATGATTTGGTAGCATGCATACGTTATGACACACATTTACGTACAGCTGAAGAAGGCATGCATGTCCGTGACGTCCACTCTTCTCACAGCAGCGTCGGCAAATCGTCAGTATGTGTGCGCCCTAATGACGAAGATCCAAATCATTCGTTCTCAGCCGCACCTGGCGACGACTGCTTCCCGACTAAAGCCTGCTCTCTGTCAGACCTCAACTTCACCCCGTGTGGGTTTTAGGGTCATCGCTGCAATTGTTTTATTTTTCTTACCCCATCATCTGGAAATAAAGATCTTCACCTTGGCTCATACCTAAAATATTTTCTGTTTGATAGAAATTGTACTGACATTCATCAACAATATGTATGGTGACCAAAGTGACAAAATAATAAAGTTATAATTCTTGGAATGAATTTCACCTCTTATATTCAGTTTGTGCATTAAGTAACTTTTTTCCACTCACTTTTGCAGACAATTATTCCAGCGGTACTCCCTTTGTATAGTTTAGTTTCCTCCAATTTAGCTTGAGTATACCATCATCCCCCAGTATTTCATTTATGTTTCCTTTGAGAAATTCATCCAAAATCCAAATTTTTCAGGTCGTTGGTAATAAGTATGATTGTGATGTAGCAATAAATGCAAATGGACACATGCCCCAAGTCCCTCAGAGTCTTGTGAAGCACAGATGGAAACAAAATCTTTGGGAAAATTGTCAATTTAATCTGATTAATGCTGATTAAAGATTTTCTTCAGGGAAAGCTGACTGACTGATGCATCTGTTAATTACAAAATGTGTGCCATCATTAGCTTGATTGTTTGGATCCTAAAGTATACATAGACGTATACATATATACATAATGACATGCTTGAAAATAACTCAGATTTCTCCCAGCGCATATTGCATTTGTCATTAGTATAGTTAAGTACTCTTAAACATGTAAGTTTTTACATTAAAGCAGTTGTCCAACACCAACAGGCTGAACAAACTGACGAGATAGGCCATTGATGTGGTGGGGTGGAGATGGACTCTGGAGATGGTCTCAGGGAGGAGAATCCAAACTGAGGTCCAACATGGACAATGTCTCTGCATCTTTTGGATTCCTGGTCAGCAGCAGGAACACATTCAACAACAGGGTAATACCACGAAAGTGTGACATAAGAAATCCTTCATTTTCTGTGAATTCATCCTTTCTGTGTATATGTGAGTCACTATAAAGCTTTATATATATTGATATTTAATCCTAATAATCACTTATTAAAAATATAAAATATAGTTTTATTTGATGTTTAACTTTCGTTTCTATTAATTCTGTGTGGAGAAACGCGGGGGGGAAATTCTCGGATAAATTTATAAAAAATCTATTCTAAATTGTTTTTCATATGAAGTAATGCCACTGTTGTGCATTAGGTGGCAGTAATGAGTTAGTGCATCACCCAGTTTGACAGAATTTCAAAAGAGCTGACATGATTTTTTGCAGTTCGTTATTAAAGTTAGTTGATGAAACCAATAGCTTCAGTCTCTGTTGTGTGCAATCTTCAATCTGATAACTCATATTGAGGGAAAAAGCCGGAGGTGGCTGCGGCTAGCTGGTTAGCATGTTAACTTGTGAACACAACTTATGAAGAACAATGGCGTGACGTCACACCTTGTGTTTGAGCACTCGGGGTTTATAAAGATCACATTTTTTGTTTGTTTGTTTTCCTTATTGGCAAAATTATAAATCAACAATGTGCTTTCACATAAAAAAAAAGAGTTAAACAAAAATGTACATTTTGAAATCAATTGCAAAGCAATGAAAAATTTGGCAAGTAAAAGAAAATATATATTTATTTATAAAGATCACACGTAATGCGGCCGAGACGATAGAAATCCAAACAACATAAAAAAGAGTCAAAAAACGTGACGGACACTCCCATCAATTGTTTTATTGCGGGCAGCGTTGCGCGACAGTCCAGCCACGTTGACGGCTTTTGACGTGTCTCCGTCAGCAAAGCAGCCATGGCGGACTCCGCGGAGGAAGACGCTCTTCAGGGCAGCCGGTGAGACGATCCGTTCCGGTGTTTTTCACACACGACGGCTCGACTGTCACTCGGCGGCGGCTGCGGTGGCTCCTGCGGGCCTACATGTAGTGAGACTCGTTTGCGTGGGTCGTCGCGCGGCTCTGGGAGTCCAGTTCGATCACGTGACCACTGGGAAGCTAGCGAGCTAACGCTCCCGGTGGGATAACTGACGGATAAAAACAATCCGAGTGCAGCGCGATGGAGACACGTCAACTCCACTTTTCGTGTCTTTTATCGCTCAGAGACGTTAACGGACGAACTGGCCTGTCGGTGAGCTGATATCCAGCTTCACCGCCGCTTTGCATTGATTCCTGCTTCCCTGTAATGACACCGAACCTCTCGCCATTGTTACTGTCACCAACAATTCGAAGATATAATCTGTTGTTAACTCTACTGACGTTTCCTCAGTCCACAGATCGATCTTTAGAGATGTTATCGACACGTGAAATGACCTGTTAAATGGTTTAGTTCCCTAAAAACATCCCAATATAATCTCCACGAGGCCCTAAAGGCAATAAATTGGTTGTTGTTATTTGGGACATAGTTCATTGTAATCTCACGACTCCTGAATTTGTATTTGTTCTTTCTTTGATATATCAGTTTCTCTTTGTTACTTTATGTGTTCATTATTTAATCAAACAATTTACCCATTTGACTTTATATTCAGGTGAAAATGTGTTTAATAGCGGGTGATTCTGTTTCATGTCATCAGTCAAACTTAACGATGTATTAGGTTGATCTAATCTGTCTTTCATCGAGTCATTATTTATTTAAATGGAGGATTTCTTAATGGATTAGAGATTGTGTAATCGACAAATAATAATGACACTTTCTTTTGCGGTTTTTATTGCAATATTTTTGTAGAAGATTACAAGCACAACAATATAAAAGCAGATGCTTATTTAATTATCTCCCAAAATCCTTATAATACATAAATACAAGTTCCAAAAACGTGTTTTTGGGCGTTGAGGGATGAGGAGGAAGTTCACCAACCACTTCCTTATTCTCACAGATATTTTGTCCATCTTGTGAACATTCCTCACTAATATCAAGAATTAGTTTTTCCCTCTCATGTATCTTTTTGATGGTTTCAATCCAGTTATCCACTGAAGGAGGATTTGGTTGTAACTATTCACAACTAATTACTTTCTTTGCTGCCGTTATCGTTGATATTTTCAGGAGGTATTTGTCATTAATTGTTTTTCCTTCTGGTGGGTCATCTAAATATATTGATTTAAATGTTGGTTGTATTTTTTGTGTCTGACATGTTTCATGATCTTCCAGCTTTTTTCCTCAAAAATATTTATTGAAATGTACTTATAAGTATAACTATTGATCCAAGATACAAAGAATCAGCTCGTGAATTACCGGCAATTTGAATTTCAAGAAAATTCCAAGTTAAGTATTTTATATTTAAAATGCATAACTAAACCTTTCAACTGAAATCAAAAGTCAGGTTCCTGAAACGATGCTTGGTTTTAATGTGTACAAAATGTGGATGTTGTATTGGTCTTTTACATCAATAAGTTAGAATATCATGATAAAATATTTAAAAGACCTGTTAAATTCATCTAATGACATTTTGAATGTGGATCAGCACATACCTACTAATGAGTAAATGATAATGAAGAACTGCGTTTTATTGAGTAACAGAGTTGTGACTTTGTCGCTGCTTCTTAGGGAGCAGGACCTCGCTGACGCTCTGGACTCTGGAGGGTCGGACATGGAGTTGGAGAGAGGCATCGTTCACGTCCAGGAGCAGTCGGCTCAACACAGGGCCAAGATGTGGAAGGTGAGGAGTGTCTCTCCGCTTGTTTCAATTGTTAACCATCAAACAAATGTTGGTAATTAAGTATACAGTAATGAGATTATGTTTGAATGGATACCAGAAATACCGCTATTAATAGCCTCTTGTCGTCGCGTACCAAAGTCAACAAACGGGAAAGACCAGCATCGTAAACGACGTAATAGTCATGAACTTGGACCGACACTCCCTCAGTGACGTCTCTGTCTGGAAATGACTGCGTCGAGTTTCACTCCTCAAGTATGTGATCGAAGCGTCGATGGAGCATTTGGTTGATTCTCAAGCGTGTCTGCACGGCTGACAGCGTTTAGTTCAGTTGCTGTGCTGCTCTTAGCTTCACATACAAAACATTCTGTATGGGAAAAAAAAGGATATTAAGAACATCACCTGTCTGTGAAGCTCGTGTGAATGAAACTTTTTAGTTTGTCCGAATCTGTTGATTGATTGTTCCACAGATTGACTTTAGACAGTCTAATCCTCCTTATATTTGAGATCTTCTACAGTGAATTTGAAGTCAGAGACCTTTTGGATCTGTTTGCGAAGGAGACGAGTTTCAGTAAGGCTAAAAAAAAGCCAAAGCAAAATATTTGAGGAATTCGTTGAAGCCGTGCAGAGTGACTTTCAGTCGGCCTGATAAGAGGCTGGAGGGCTCTTGTGTGTCAGCAGTGGGCTTCCTCTGACCTAAAGGAGAATGCTACTGGGAGGTGGAGAGAGCACTGTGAGGATCTCCTCCCGGGTGGCTTCGCTGGAAGCTTCTGGAACACGCATCCATTTTCCTGGTGCAAGTCATCAGGGTAGTAAAAAAGTTTTCTTGATAGAAAAGAAACGGGCGTCGATGAGATAAGTCTGTAAATTCTTCAGGCCCTATTTGTTGTCAGACTGCCCGTGTCGTATATCACATGGATCGACGGGAAGGTAAAGTTGGGATGTCCGTCCCTGTTTAGTATCTTTTTATATTAAAATATATGAAATATATGCTTTTTTTTTTTTACTAGAGAGTTTGTACTAATTATTAAGGGATCACACTGGAAGGGAGACTGGCTGATGGTGGAACTCAGATCGGGAAATCTGAAATGCAGACCAGTTGTTCATGCTCTCAGTTTGACACTCCAGTCTCCGTGTGTTTTCTGGACTTCCAACCGTCCTGTGGGAGGAGTTTCAGGGAACCGCTGCTGCAGGCTGTCAGGTCTCTGTCCATTGTTGTGAAAGCTGCGTCCTTAAACTCGACATCATGTCAGATTCGTCATTCAATTAATCGAAAACATTGGAAACGGAGTAACTGGCTTCTTGCGTTATGTTTTGAATATGAAATTATTAGAAAAGTTTGCAAAAACAATTGTTGAAATCTTGTCTGGAAAGACTTTTCTTCACAGTGCTCTTTCTAAAATAACTTCTTTGTGGCTCGCCATCTGATGTTCTTCTGGTGTTTATAATTTTGTAGTTAGCAAACACTGAGTTATCTGGCTGACTGGCTGGTTGATGCTGTTGTCTATAAAAGTTCTGAAATTAATAAAAAAAAAAAAAGTAATTTCTGGTGTGGCTTTGACTCATTCACAATTATATTTGAATGAAACGGCACTTTCAAACTAGACGTGTTGTGCTTTTTGTTCACTCAGCTCCACATATAAAAGTGAGTGTTTGTTGTGTGTTGTCAGATTGCTCTCAATGTCTCTGGAAAAGGAGACAGCTTGTCTCCGTGGGACGGAGTCCTGGATTTACCAGAACAGACGCTCATTCACACTCGGAGTCAGCAGCTGATTGGTGAGTAAATCGCTATTCCGCTGAACAGGTTCACAATTTGAGATATTTTGAAATAAAAGTATGCAACGCATGCTGTAAATTGGAGAAATAATCTGAAAGATGTCATCACCAGGTGCTATGAGAATGTATACTTCCACAATGCAAGAGAAAAAAATGTAACAGCTGTTAAATGTATTGATGTTTTCCTTTTCTTCTGAGAAGTATTGAGCATCATTGAACCAGGCTTGCAGCGTAGATGAAATATGTTTACATGAATAAACACTCTTGTGTTTAGGTGACGTTATGTGGATTATCGGTTAGGAGACGGTATAAATCTGATTAGAACTGAAAAGGACTGGTGTTTAGACAAATAATGACAAAAGTTTCTTCTTCAAAAACCTTGAACACTAAACATCACTGGTCTTCTTTCATCATTTTGCTTTAATAACCAGATCGGAAGCAGCTTGAAATGGAAGATTCCTCTTTTCTTTCCTTTTTTTTTTTTTTTTTTGTTGCTGAAGCTGTGTGGGACTTTATGGAAAAAAGTTACTAACATCCTTCCTCATTACCTACGTCCAGATCAGCTGGGGGCGTCGGCCGAGGAGAGGAGTGACATGGTGTCCGATGTGGAGTCGGTCATCACCTTCTACTGCAAGTCCCGCAACATCACCTTCACCCCCGACCTCAGCTGGCCTCACCTTCTCAAACCTCTCCTGGGCCTCCAGCTGCCTCGCAGCGACCTCTACAACTGCTTCTACGCTGTCATGAACAAATACATCCCCAGGTGAATCCTCTCAATGTGACCGTCGTCACTTTTCATCTCTCTTGTTCAAGCATTGATTGTCTCTACGTCGCGTCGTCTCAGGGACTGCGTGGCGAAGGGCCGACCGTTCCACCTGTACAGACTGCTGCTGCAGTACCACGAGCCGGAGCTCTGCTCCTTCCTGGACACCAAAAAGATCACGCCCGACTCCTACGCAATCGACTGGGTGCGTTCTGTCTTTATTCCTTTTAACCTGAATTGATGAGAAAGCCCGGCTATGGACACCTGTGAACATAAAACTCAGCTCAGACCAGAATCATTTGAGTGATTTAGCTTTTTTAATTTTTAAAATTTTTTTTAAAGACAAACAGTCGCTGGGGGGTTTCATAAAGTGCCACTGGATGTTGAATAGAAAAACATCAAAAGCCTCTTTTGTGGACTTATCAGAAAATGAAAGGTTTTTCAATGACCACACCATATCATGGTCTTCTTCACCAACTTTAAAGCCTACTTTCTAATAAGAGTGTTTAGCATGTGCCCATGTTTGACCTCTGGCTCGTCTTCCCAGCTGGGCAGCCTGTTTTCAAGCCACTGCCTTCCTGAAGTGACCCAGGCCTTGTGGGACTCGTACCTCCAGCAGGCCGACCCCTTCCTCATGTTCTTCCTCATGCTCATCATCCTCGTCAATGCCAAGTAATCACACTACTGTACACATGGCATGCATTTATCATTTTTTCTTTTGTTTATTCTTGACGTTGTTGACTTTTCAATATTTTATTGATTCTTAGAGAGTCCATCCTCACACAGGAAGGAGACAGCAGAGAAGACATAATCAGTACGTTCACCTGCCCGACATCTTGTTTTGTGTGTTCGTTAAGAACTTGGACTTGATGGATCCCTCTTTCTTGCAGAAATGCTGCAAACGTCTCCTTCTCTTCTCGAGTCCGAGGATATTGAAGATTTGTTTTCATTAGCTCAGTATTACCAGAGCAAAACCCCTCTGTCGCTCAGAAAGGTACGACACCTCAAACAAAGCTTCCTGTGCTTTGTCCGCACGGAGTCGTCGAACTCGTCTGCTGTTATGAAAGCCTCACAATGGAACTCACTGTTTAACCACCATTGTTGTTTGTTTTCTCTCTCCACTGCGACAGATGAATCAGAATCTGTTTGGGAGCAGCCTGTTGGCTCTTAAAGAGGAGGACATGGACCTGAGTCAGGCGCTGTGCCTCCCAGTGTCCGTCCCTGAAATCCTACAAGCCAACCAGCTGCAGCAGGCAGGTTTTGCTCGTCACGGGAGTTTTAACTGAGACGACGCGTCATCTGATCAGAACTTCTCTTTCAGGACGGGGTGCGTTTCTTTGTGGTGGATTGTCGTCCTGCTGAGCAGTACAACGCCGGTCACCTGTCCACGGCCTTCCATCTGGACTCGGATCTGGTGAGAGAGACGGACATGTTCTCCATGGGGACGGGTTCGGAATGCATTGCTGTAATGAATAGACATGAACATACCTTCCCACTGACAGATGCTGCAGAACCCTACAGAGTTCGCCTTCTCGGTGAAATCCCTCCTGGAAGCACAGAAGCAGTCGTTGGAGTCGGGCTCCATCGCCAGCGGAGAGCACCTGTGCTTCATGGGCAGTGGGAGAGAAGAGGAAGACATGTACATGAACATGGTGTTGGCGCATTTCCTCCAGGTGAGCATGTGGACGGTGTGCTGGGTCAGCACAGGTTTTCATATGCAAAGGCTGTAAATGTCAAATCAGTAGTTGAAGAGTTGATATGCAGGAGTGCACAAAACAAACGTTTGTTAGTGATGAGAAGCTGTGGCAGCTAAAGGTCTATTATTTCTTCTTTAAATATGTATGACAATCAAACTATATGTCCATACTCTGTGAACTATCTTCATATTTGAATAAAATCCAATGGGACAGAACATAAAAAAGTAGCTTCTGTTTTTGTTAACTGGTAATCTTTGTTATCTACCGTTTATTTTGACTCATAAAAATGTTTCTATTACAGAAAAACAAGGAATACGTCAGCATCGCAAAAGGAGGTTTCATGGGTATGTACTAGATGTATCAGATATTGACTATTTGAACTCAGTGAAATCCATGAATAAAACCTCTGGCGATTGAAATTGCAAGACTTAAGCGCAGTGCAGACAGTGGGACCTTTGTTGTGTGATCGCAGCGCTCCAGCAGCATCTGGTGGACATGAACATCGAGGGACTGGATTCTTCGTACGTCCACTGGATCGTCAGCACGTCGGGATCACACAGCAGCTTGTGCTCCGCTGATGTAAGCAATCAAATCGTTAAAAAGAAGAGCTTCTTTTAGGCAAAATGCTTGAAATGAGATTTCATCCTTCCTCTAATGGTCTCTGCTGTTTTTCTGACCACACAGGGGGACTCTCTGATGAGCCCCGGAGACGGCAAAGGTGTGAAGTCCCTGGTCAACAAAATGACCTTTGCTCTGAAGTCCAAGTCGGTAAACGTCAAGGAGAAGATGATCAGCTTCATCGAGAATACCTCCACCCCTGTAGACAGGTGGGTGCTCGCTTTCCTTCATTCCGTCAAGTCCGCTGTGCCGCATAATCTTAATTTTGTGCACCTTTCATTCTTTTAGTTTAAACTTTTATGTTTTGCTCAATTGTAAATGTCTTTAAAAGCCGCAGTTCCATGTGTCATGGTTTAATCAGTGATTGCTTTAAACTAATAAAATGCTAAAAAGAATGCATTCAACCAAATCAATTGATGAGCAAGAAAAGCTACTTTATCTGTTCAGTTGTTTGAAAACGTGAGGGTTTTTATGAATTAGACCAGATGGTGTATGAATGGAGTCTTTCACAGTATCTGGATGATTAAAGCTGGATCTTCTGGTCGTTCTGATTAACTTAATGTGTTTCAGAGACGTTGTTTTAATTGAACTTAAAAAAAGTCGCTTGTGCCTTATCCCACACTAGAATATCTTTCAATCTGCCCTGGCCAGAGAAGGCGATTCCAGATCGGTAAGAGCTCCCAGACATCGAGCTGTTTGTCCTGAGCATGCCGGGCTGGCTGTAAAGTTTGGTCGAGGTCGTAGAGTCTTGGGTCACATCAACGCATGCTTAGTGCCGACATCTCTGCCTACACCGCTCCCATTTACCAGCTCCACACGTCATTACACTCTGCCAGGAGACTGTACCGAGTCATGTATCTTCTCTAGGTCTTTATATGTCATGCTTTCACTAACAACACTCAGCCGCTTTTGCTCTGTCGGAGTTGCTGCGACCTGGTCGGAAGTCATCCTTGCATCTCCAACGCACCAAGGCCTAGTCTGAGTAACTGAGGACAAAACTCGACTTTGCCTCTGTTTGCTTTGAAATGCATCAAAGTCTGTCTCTCCATTTCATTGTTAACCTTTTAGATGATAGTCGGGGCTACACGAAACCAAACGGCGCCATGACTGCCTTAAGTTGGCCCCGAATATCATAAAGTTACTGAGCTCTAACATCTAATACCAAACTACAAATGTGCTATTTGAACCTTTTCCTTTCATAGCTAACAGCCTAACCTGTGGCAGTAGGTTTCTACAGCAGGCTGGAGGTTTTCATTCCATGGCTATATGTGTGTAAATCTGCTGTAATGTGTATTTGTTTGGTTTAATCACAGGTATCGGCAGGCTCTCTCAGCCTTCACTGTGTTCACTGATGGTCTAACCTGCTATGTTGCTTTTCTTCAGGCACGTGAGCAGCAGTGACCGCGTGGGTAAGCCTTACCGCGGGGTGAAGCCTGTCTTCAGCATCGGCGACGAGGAAGAGTACGATACAGGTAAAGGCTGAAGAAGTACATCTGCAGTTTGAATTTGAGGTGGTGGTATTGTCCTTTTACTTCTATCTGCCATGTCAAAACATGACATTAGCTGTGTTTTTGGTTGGCCAAAACCCAACTTCTTTTTTTTTTTTAATGCCATCATCAGTTCAACATGCAACAGCAGTCAGTGAGACCGGTGTCAAATTACAAGTGGTGGACCGAGCAGGCTCACCACCTCATCATGTAAAGCTCTCAAAGTGGGCTTCCATTGTTTGAACTCCACTGAAATGTAACTAAATAGGAAGTATGATGGTTTTATTTATTTGAATCCAGTGACGTCTTTCTGTCTCGCCAGATGAGATCGACAGCTCGTCCATGTCGGACGATGACCGGAAGGAGATTGTCAACATTCAGACCTGGATAAACAAACCAGACGTAAAACATCACATTCCATGTAATGAGGTGAAAGAAACGGGTCACATGTTCCCCAGGTGAGTTGGAAAACATACCATTACATTTGATTGCTTGTGCTGGCGTTTCTCCAATGACACCGGGGGCCTGTAACACAACCTGTGATGAACTTACCAGGATCTCGTGTTTCCTGGTTGACTGATTCAGACACGCTACGATTTTGAAGACTGCTGCTGGTGTGTGTGTTTGTGTGTGTGTTACAATCCACTAGTGGACCAACATGGAAACTACAACGTGCTCTGTGTTTTTGCTTTGCTGTGTCAACGGACGTTGTTTTGAAATCTTTGCTGTGCAAACGGGGCTTTAACAAATCAATAGACAAAGAAGTGTTGCATTGATTGAACAATCTTTACACCTGACCTCTGACCCCGTCTGCAGCCACTTGCTGATCACAGCCACTCATATGTACTGCCTGAGGGAGATCGCGTCGAGGAAAGGCTTCGCCTACATCCAGTCTAGACAGGCGCTGAACTCGGTGGTGAAGATCACGTCCAAGAAGAAGCACCCGGAGCTCATCACCTTCAAGTTTGGAAGCAACAATTCAGCTGGAGTGGAGATCTCGGCAGTTGAGAGGTGATTTTTTTTTTTTTTTTAATTAATTAATTTAATAATTATAAGCTGGTGATTTTCTGCTTTACAAGTGTGTCCTCTCAATAGTAGACCATTCTTTACAACAACAGTCACTTCTTAGTGTCCCTCAAAATGCTTTTCTTTTCACAGGCAAGATTGAAATAAGGTCACCACAACTAAATATAAAATGATTAGTTTCCAGTGCAGTGATTAAATATATACACATTTTAGTCTTGTTTTGGTAATGAGGGGAAATGTTGAACAAATATGTCACATTTAAATCGGCCAGCTCCACATGATCTTCCATAGTTTGAATTACAGTAAAAAAAACAGATTTCTTGCATTGGCATCAGTGTCAGTAGGCCTGTGGGCTGAGCCGCCGTGTTCTTTCTGTCCTCGCTCAGATATTTGATACCCAACGCCGGCGACGCCACCAAGGTCATCAAGCAGCAGA
>OMNM01009212.1:20742-37100 GCA_900302745.1 Parablennius parvicornis | reverse complement strand
AATGTTGCCTTTTTCCCATGTTTATGCAGAGATGGAGCCTAAGCATTTGTGTAGATTGATGTTTGCAATGAATAAATCAGTATTGTAGTATGTTTGACAGTATATTTTTATATCCAACAGGTATTAGAAAATTGTAGGTTTTTTTTTTTTTTTTTCTTTTAATGCATGCAGGCCAGGATTAACTGTCAGAGGAGAGACTGGGGGAATAGTTAGCCGGTGTGGCTCCTTTGTCTCCACAACCTATTTGACTTTGGCTCGTATATTGTCAACACCGCTAAGTTTTATGACACTGTTTGCATATTTATGCTCCTTGGATTAATACGGGGTGTGTATGCAGGCGTACGACGCCACGTCGTCGCCATGAATTTTTCTCACTCTGTAGCGCTCGGCGTCCAAGACAATTTTCCCTGCATATATTTCACCTCATCCGCGGCTCCCTCGGTATATTTAGCGAGGGGAAAGTTTATCACCCTCCACCAGCAAGTGATTGTGGTCATTTGTACAATATTTCACGAGCTGAATCACCGGGGGGCTCGCGGCCTCAGGTGACAGCTGCGCTTTGTGCGTTCCTCCATCACGGCGGCACGGGCGTGCCGAACTAATCACATTAACACATTAGTAATCTGAAGGAGAAGCAGTTGTAATGACTTATTTGCTTTGAATTACCAACAAGCAAATAGTTTTTTTGTCTTGTGCACTCATTATAACAGATGTGCAATCAAACTTTTATGAACGGTGAAAAGAGTCACGATCAATTCATTAGTCAGCTCGCAGCCCGGATTTCCATAACCTCCCCATAAGAGAGGAGCTTCATCAAGTGATCTATACGGATGAAGTTGCTTTGGGCGTCAGTGGATTCCAGTTTAATATGACTGCACAGAGTTCACTGGAGCATACATCCAAGTTTGTGGCTCAAATACAGACCTTATGTCAGCGTGAACCACAGGATAATTAATTATTTGTGTGTTTTTTTAGACATTCCTGTTCTAATCCAATCCAAACGTGCACTCAGATCATTCTGTATCCATCTGACAAGGTGATCCGTGTGTGCATTGAGTAAAGTCTTAGTCGAGATGTTTGTATGCATTTGCATAAAAGTCCCTTGGTGGGTTGTTGTTCTTTTCACTCGGACTCTGTAGTTTTCTAAAAAGGCAGTTAAAGTGGCTCCACGACACAACGCTCCGCCAGAGGGAGCGTTCACCTTTCTGTCTGCTGCTGCTCCCCTCAGAGGACCTCCTCAGTCGACCTTAGGCCTCCTCGTCACCTCCTCTGCACAACTTCAACTCTTTTCAGTTCTCACAGCACCTCCTCAGCATCTCCTAAGCCCTTATAATGCCTCCTCAACCCTCCTCGACACCACATCACCTCCCCTCAGACCTTATAGCAACTCCTTAGCACCTCCTCAACCCTCAAAGTACCTCCTCAACCTTCAAAGCACT
Source organism: Parablennius parvicornis (assembly GCA_900302745.1). Taxonomy (NCBI): domain Eukaryota; kingdom Metazoa; phylum Chordata; class Actinopteri; order Blenniiformes; family Blenniidae; genus Parablennius; species Parablennius parvicornis. The sequence continues at coordinate 35,661 of OMNM01009212.1, read as the reverse complement.
TCCTAAGAACCTCCTCAATCATCCCTTAGGAATTCTTATCTCCTCTTCACCTCCTTTGCTCTCCTGTATCCACCTCTTAATGTCTCCTCAGTCCTCAGCACCTCCTTACCACCTCCTCAGCACCTCCTCAGCTCTCCTCAGTCTCTGTAGGTCAATACGAGCTGGTTATTTTCCCTGAGATGTGCAGAGCGAAGTTGACAGAGAGAAATTGAGGTGAACTCTGTGATATTGTCCACCGTCTCCCGGCATTATCCCGGTTCATCGACCAGCAACCTCCGAGCGGTGTTTACCGAGCTGGACGGAGACTAACAGGCTCCACGCCGGACGCCGTGTCTGCACAGGGAATCGGTGTGATTTTCACTCATGTCTGATACAATCAGACCAACAGAACCAATTCAACTTGATCGATCAGCTTTGTTTCTGTGGTTTTTTTTGGGGGGGGTGGGGGTCGTCAGTGCTGCTGTCACCTTGTGGCCAACGTGGCAGTGAAGAACATTTTAGGAACACCTTCCACACAAACTAGGATTTTGTTGCTCATTTTTTTTATCCTGATAACACGTTATGTGATTACTATTTTCTGAATGAAAGAATTACTTTAATTTTGCATCATCATTCACTTTTGCTTTTTTTCATTTGAACAAATGTGTTTTGGAATATCGGAATACAGTTCGGTCTCCCCGATGAGTGGGCGGAATAATGTATGAATGCAATAACATTCTTATTGTACGACTGCTTTTGGTGGCAAACAACTTATTGACACAGATTCTACCATCTCCACGTTTCTGCAGACCCAACATTGCTGTGGTTAACTCTGGATTTGTCCAAGCTGTTTTCATATCAGTTACTGTTCCACTAAACTTCTGTTCAGTGGAGGAGGCATAATTTTAGGCCAGAAAGCAACAACAAGAAAAAGACTTTACAGAGATTCTAGTTTGTTCTTCCTTATGTTTTCAAAACTTTTCCCACGACTGGTTAGGACTTGAGTTGCCGTCTCTCAAGCTTTGAAAAAACAACGTTTCAATCAAATAGAATACAAATCATTTCATGTAAAACACTGTTACTTGCACAGTGGCTTACATCCTCTAATCTCACTGAATCGGATCAGATACTCATACAGCAGAAGTGGATAAATATTGGTTGAGCTGATTTTATCTGCCACTCTTTACTCTGTAGATGCAGTATCGGCTCCACCTCTGTGTACCTGAGCATTGTGTGAGCTCGGAAAGAGTTGAACTGTCTCCACAGACAGCTTTAACTGCTTTTGATGTATAAAAACCCTGTCTGTGGGACAACACTGCATGCACATGTCATATGTAGCCCATGTAATCTGTCAAGTGATATCATGATCCACACAGACGTTCTGTATGGACTGATCTATAAATGGGGGAAACGTTGCTACTGTGACTTCTATGAAAAGAAATCAAAATCTCTCACAAAACATTTAGCCTCTCAGTGTGTCTAAAGTGACACTTTCCACCTGCCGGCAACTGAAACAAGTGCGAACAGGTTCTGCTTTAATACTCTATTACTGTACGTCCCTGACTGCTCGGCTGAGCCTCGTCTCTCGGAGAAGAATCACACAGCAGCTGGTGAGATGAGAGGCTTTCAGAGCGGGCTCCGAAACTGTGAGGAGGTCACTGACTGAGACTCTAATGATACATCACTGTCAGGCAGCTGGAAGGACTCCCAACACCACATCTTCAAAGACGTCGCAGTGCCTGCATCCCGTCACACTTTCCTCACAAATCCATTCTCTACAAATACACTTCGAAAAAATACAGAGGATTCGCTGAAGTGGCCTCAAAATGTGTCCTGGAAGAAAGAGGATATTGTGACAACTCTAATAGTACACTTTGTTTGGTTTCTATGACAGAATCAGTCTCTTTGTGTCCATTTTTTTTTTTAACAGAATATTCATGTCTCCATGCTTTAAGCTTGCCTTCTTTTTCTAACCAAGTGTTGAGAGGAGCTGCAGCCAATCAACGCTAATGTTGAGCCAAAGTCAGACACACTGGTTTGTGAGCTCAGAATGGGACAAACAGAGACATGATGGTCCAGCATTTACATGATGCTCTGCTTTGCCTGCTTCTTCAGTAAAATAAAATGGGTGGGATGTTAGCAGCAGATCCTTCAAATCCTGGAAGCTGCACGATGTAGCATTGCTACGAACACAGATAGTTTTAAAAGTATATGAGCACCATGATCGTGGTTAATAGTTCTTCTGTACATGCACAGTTTATTGGCAATAACAACAAAGTTTCCCAGTGTCATGACCCCCAGTCCATGTTCTCCTGGGACTTAGTTTTATAGTTGAGAGTCACTCGTAATTGCAACCCAAAGTCATTGTCTGTATATTTGAATGTCTGTGTACTCGCCATCATTAATGTTCGTAGCATATTGTTCTCTGCACGCATAGTGTGTTCATTGCAAAAACAAAAAATAGTACTTACAAGTGGTCTTGCATGCTAACTACATTTTTTTTAAAAGTGTTTTAATGGACATTGTCTTCAAAACATTGCCATAAAAACGTTTCTGAAGCAAAAAGGCCAAAACAATGCTATAGATATAGATACAGGAATGAATGAGTTATGCATTTGTTTGTTTGTTTGTAATGTCTTGTGTTGTTGGGGAAGCTGAAGTGCATCAGTGCCATCCAGCTTTTTTTTAATTTTTGTTTGTTTTTCTGGGGTATTTTTCTCTGTGCAGACACAAGATGAACTTATTGCTATGCCCAGTAATTGATGAAGGTATATTTGTTTGAAAAGAGTCACAGTAATAATAGTTCTGGAAAGCTGTGGAAAGTCTTCATGTCTGAGGTTAAAATATTCGCCAGATAGGGAGAAACACAATCCAAACAGCACGTCGTGACATCCCGCTGTCGTTTCCACAAACCCATTTCCTTCAATATTCATCATGATACAGTATTTTGATTTGTTTTCTTTGGCTTCGGGCCCTCTCCTCAGTCATGCTGCTCTCTGTGCCGAGTGACATCTGTGCAGAGTTTAACATGAAGAAGCTGTTTTCATATTCACCTGCAGAACGAAGGACAGGTTGTTTTGGGTTTTGTTTTTTTTCTTCACCTTAAAGCTGCACTCATTACGGTTCCACCGCGGGCTGATCTGACAGCACCTGCGGTTACAGGAGCTAACAACTAATGTGGTTTGATACCATGTGTACCCAAAAATCTTTGACTGAGAGACTGTATACAGCACTGCCAGGCAAAGTGTTTTCAATACCAAAAAAAAAAAAAATATCAGAAACACATAAATAAAAAGTGTGGAATAATTGCAGCGGCACACTGGTTTCACGCCGTACACAATAACTACAGTAGATTTCCTGTGGTTTCTTCAATATTCAACCTCCTGCATGCCTCACTTCTTACAGTTACACTCAATGGGAGCAAACCAAAGTAAACAGAAAACATTGAGTCTGATTCTGAGGAGGGAAACTTCCCTCATTAACTTGGCATTATATCTGCTCCATGTCGGCTGGCAGCAGGTATTTTAAATCTGTCCCAGAAACAACAAAATGCTTTTATTTATTTATTTTGAACATACAATTTAAAGTCTCTACGAAGTTAATTAGTTATTACTGAAGTGACTGAACAAGTTTTAAAAAACGTTTTTCTCTTTTTCTAGGATACAACAATATGACTTTTTTAAAGGATGAAGACAAGTACGAAAGCTAACCTTTAGATACCCGTATTGAATACCGATACGAGTACTTATCAGATGCCATCCAGTTTGTGTTTTTGTGGCTTCAGTATTCATGTTCTAGCTTTTCCAATTATGCTGTAACTTTTCATTCTATTATTAAGGCTCTGAGCCTCTGTAGGTCATGTCAGTCAGTGTGTTTCCAGTTTTGTTGAATTCTAATTGTTTTAATCAAAAAAGGTCCTTTTTACACTTTGCAGTCAGAAACAACACAACAATTGAGCCATAAAGTGATTAATACTGCAAAAAAAACAGAAATAATAATAATAATTCAGAAATGTTTTCAAGCGATGGTCAAACAATCACTTTGACATTTCCGGTACCGTAAATTAATGAATAAAAAGCTTTTCCCAGCATTGATCGCAGGCCCTCAGTTTGAATCTTCGACCAGCCAAGTCAGTAATGAAGAAGGCTGAGGTAGAGGTACAAGCTAAAAGATTAAATATCAGGGAAAAAGCACCCATAGTTTTAATTAGATGTAAATTAAAAGTCTTCTTCTCAAACCAACACTTTGTAGTAAAAAAAAATCTTTGGCTGCAGCTTTCCTTCAAAGGTCACTTTTAACAATGGCCGATTCCACCTTTGCAAGATCAGGCCAATTAACATCCCGACGCGTTGGCAGCTCTGCAGAACGGCAGGACTTGCTTGTCATGTTCCTCACACTCCGGCCCCGCTTCCTATAGCTTAGGATGCGCGATAAACCATCCATTAAACACAGCGTGGCTCTTTTAATAGTGTGGGCGTTTCATTTAAAACACCTCCATGTTGGACAAAAATGTGGAATTAAATGTCAGTTCTTCTACATCTCCAGTAAGGAAGCCGAGCCAACAGCTCTCAGTCGGATATGAACGAGAGAGAAATCCACTCCTGGATACTTGGATACTCGCAGGCTCTTTCAGATCATCCATCTGCAGGATCCAACTCATCTAGGGATCATTGTGTGACATCAGGTGGTAATTTACAGGTTTTCTCTGCTCACCCTGCCTCACCTAGTCCCACTTCAATTATTAGTTTTTAGCATTTCCCGAAATAACTTTTGAGAGGAGGCCATGACCCGCGTGCATTTATCCAATTCTGAACATGAACCCTGAACATCAGATACTCACCGAGATGGATTTCCTGCAACACTCGAACCAGCGGTGGAAAAATGGATCTCATCACCAGCTTCTCACCACGTTATCACACAGGTGTAATTAACTCTGCAGCTGAGAAATGGTTTAACATTTAGAAAAGCACAAATCCAGTTCACATTTGGAGCAATCTACTGTTGATGATCATTTATCACACTTTACATTAAACTTTGAAATTCAATTAATCTATAAAATAAGCAAATACATTAACTGATAAACTGTTTTCAAACAACTGACATTAACAAATGAATAAAATAGAACTGTAACATCAAAGCCTACAGGCCCAAAAACTCTCAGTAAAAATACAAATAAAGAAAGAATTCACACAAGTAAACTAAATAACTATGTTAAAAACTCAACACATTTTAACAAATGAATACACATTTCTTAAATAAATTCTGAAAACAATCATGAAATTTTTTTTAATAGAATTAAAAATTTTTTTTTTTATTGATAACTACTTTTCCAAGACTTTTCCAACTGATTTTTCTGAATCATATTAGTGAACAATTCAATATCATTAGGTTCAATTTTCCGTCTAACTAATATTTGTTGTTCCAACCCTGATAGTCACTCCTCTTGCATCTCGGAGCAGTTTTATACGACCACCTCCTAAAACTCAGACTGTGTGTCAAACAGAGTGGATTAAAAGTCCTTCTGAGGTGCCAAAGTTGACAGGAATGCCAATTGAATTGAAGAAGCCATTGATTGATGTCACAACAGATACTCCGAGGTCCACACCGATGGGGAGAGCGAGTGAAGGAATTTTGGGGGAAATCGGTGTGAGGTGAAAGTCTCGAGCTGACAGACAACGAGATGGACAAAGTTGTTTTCTGCTGTCATTTCATGATGCCAAGAAAAGTTTAGAGCCCATCCAGACTCTATAAAACCTTTTATTTGTTCTTTGTCGTGTGGGTTTGATCATTCTTCCTGCGATTATGTCAAAATCTGGACACAGGTATATAACATATCCGACAAGGTATTGCACTGCTGAGTACCCTTATCTCCTGGCATCTCAGCAAAAGGTCCCTGATTCAGTTCATATTCAGGAGTATTCGTTGAGCTCCCTTCAACAGTGTTTGGTTTATTAGTGACTGTAATTGGTGCATGATCGTATTTTTCTGTTAGCTGTTATGATCTGTCCAGTCTGAAAGTAACCCAGTAAACATTGGATGAGCAACAACCCAAGGGCCACCAACAAAGACAAATCAAAGACATGTGAGTGAGAGAAATTCATATTCATAGTACTTGTGGTACTCGTAGACTCAGAGTCTGGACAAGGCTCCTTTTCTAACCGTTTCATAAAAAGTACTTTTCTACTGAGGCGAATTTCCATCTTTCAAAGTCCACAACCCTAATTTGGAACACAGGTTTTCCATTAAGAATGTGTAGTCTTCCAGCCACTGCTGAGATAAACCCGATAACATCATTAACCCCTGAAGCCCGAGGCCGGTTTTTCAAATTTCTACATGGAAAGAAAAAAGAACAAAAAAACCCAAAAAAACTGCACCACAGTAAGGATGAGATAAATGACCTTGGGCTGTCGAGATCTCAGACAATCTGAGAAATTTTCCAAGACGATGACGGACTTTATGTGTCTCTGTCTGCAGGCAGAAATCTGAGAAACAACAGCAAAAATATGGACGTTTTTTACTGTTGAATTTGATAAAAGATTAATGAGATTTAAATCACTGGGAAATTGGAGAGAATATCCATTGAATGTGCGACCTTCAAAATGTTGTGGTGCGCTGTTTTTTTAAACTCCAAACTATGTCCGGTCTCGGTCCAGAGCAGAGACACACATCGTATATAGATAAACAACATGTCTCTGCTTCCGCCTACTATTCAGAAGTGAAGCCAGCTTTTCTTAAGTGTTGCCATCTGGCACTCAAATAGTTTCTGTGATTGGCTCTGTCTTGTAATAAGGGACATAACAGCCTCAATGATCTGATAGACTTTGTACAAGATCTTTTTTTTAATTCCTTTTTAGTTTTATAAGATATTACAGTTAAGGAGCAAGAACACAGAATTCATGAATATTAGTTGGAAAATCTTCAACCAGTTTCAAACCAAGTATTTAAGTGCAGTTATAAAGGATTACTCAAAGTCCCAGTAAATTGAGTGGCAATAAAACCAACACTATAGAGATATAATATCGTAATTATCCATTGTTAAACCTGGATTTGCAAGGTTGAAGTTGCGGTAAAAAGACTAACAGGTCTGAGCAGGTGAAATTCAGTTGTAAAGTTTTCACGGCCGTGAAGTCCAACAGGATTAACCTTGGAAGATGCACAATATATAGTTTTCCTTGGACATCGTCGTCTTCAGAGTAGCTCGTCTTCATCATGAGGTGTCTTTCTGTGCTTCATTGTCATTGGTTGGATGGCAACGTCGTCAAGAAGAAGTTGGTCTCTGGGGGAGTGTGTTTGTCTGTAGCCTCGCTTACACAGCCGGGTATTTACAAAATAATGTCTTTCTCCCGCTATGTTTTCAAAAATATCACCAGCTATTCACACCAGATCGTTTTCAAAAAAAATTTTCATTTACACAAAACCGCCTAAAAACCTAGTGTGAGCATGCGAAACCTATAGGTGGCAATGCAACGAGAAGCAGAAAGGCCTGTTAGCCAATCAGAATCCTGAAAAAACAAACTTGCTGTTCCTGCACTGATATTGCCACGAGGGTACTTTGTATGGACCAATAGAGAAAGGATACTGATGATGCCTCTCTGTCTGCTCCTGTTTACCTGCAAATGGAACGACAGAGTCTTTTCAAAATTTCACTTTGGCCAGAGTTTTCAGATCGTTTTAGGTGACTTGCTCACTAAGTTGCATTTTCCCTGGTTTCCGTGGAGACAAAGTTGGTGTGAATGTTTTTTTAAAAAGCTGCATTTTTCTCCCCATTTCTATTGTGACAAATTTGCAGTGTTTTTTTTTAAGTTGCATTTTCCCCCACTTTCGATGGAGACACAGTTGGAGCATTTAAAAAAAAAAAATTGCATTTGCCAGTATCTCTGAGCACCGTTGTCTTGTCAACTGACACCCAAAATGCAAAAAGTTTACCATTTTCATTTGATAGCGTTGTCGTGGAAACATGGCCTCAGTCACAACATGAATTGTGATGACCATGAAAACCTCTTTTTACAATTATATCCTCCTGATTTCCTCTATATTGTGAGGACTGTGTATTTACAGTCCTTCGTGTGTTCTCGGTGAGGAATCCCTCTCACCAACAGCTTGATAACATCCTCCAACTGATATGACTGGCTATTTGGATATCACATTACCTCATGGTGTATAAGTAGCATGTTATATAATTGCCCAGAGAGAGCAACAAAACCACCACAAGGTCTTCAATATTGCATGTTTTCTTTTCCCCCGTTATCCTGTACTTAGCATGCATTAGCAAGGGAAAACATGATGTATCTATACACCGCTTTCATTCAGAGGTCAGAGTTCAAGCTCAGAGTGACCGGCGGCAACAGAGGGAGGACATGTGAAGGACTCGGCGATGCTCATCGGTATGCACTAACAGACAAAGAATACGAGGCGGCAGCAGAGCAGAGCGGAAATATGAGCAAAAGCTTTGAATTCATCAGCTATTTTTTTTCCTCCGCTCTCTAAGTGTTGATTTTCATTCATGAATTTATCATGAAGCAACCTGACCTGAATGCACGAAAGCTTTCCGAAGCAATTCCAAAGAAAGTCTGCGACGATTCAGTGATTCCTCCGCTGCACCAACATTTAACGCAGCTGTTTTCTTTTTCTTTTTTTGCTAAACGCACTCTGTGTGCGTTTTCTTTTGGTCTTGTTCTGTTTTATTCTAAGTCTCTTTAAAATATAAGTGGTGAATTGTTTTGACTCTGCCACCTCAGTATTGACTGCATTCTGTGAAGAATTGCAGTGAAAATACAGACATGAGACGTGAAAGCTGCGTGCTGACAGACTGTTAAAGGACGCAGTTGCTTCAGAGTTATTGCCTCTGTATGTATGTGTGGTTAATGACTCTTTCAAAATAGCCTCATTGAATTGACATGCTGAATGAAAAGTTGTTCAAATTAGCTCCAACTTAAAAATGTGCTGCTATTTGGTGTTTAGATAAGAGGCTGCTCCAGCTGATGGCCTCATTAGTCATTTTGCAATTAGACTGAGAGCTCGGTAAAATATGAATGGAAGCAACATGTGGCTTACAGAGCCGGTGACGTTATTCTGCTGCATGACGTCTCATATTAGAGTGGCTTCAAACCTTTTCTACCTTTGATACCCAAAGATTGCCTTTGAGAAAGGCAGCTGACCCCATTTTTTTGATTTGCCAAAGTGAAAGTTGGAGGAAGATGCTCCATAATCTGGATGTTATAAAGGGAAGCTAACGAGTATTTTTTCATGCTAACGCTAATATAAGCTGCTCCTTGGTAATTCTGCTTTGTTTCAGTTGAAATACATTGAAAAGCAATCAGAAAACATCCAGAATCAATTATGAAATAAATAGAATCCTGTTTAAAATGCTCTTTGCTGCGTGTAACCTGCAGGTCTCAGTAACAATCTCAGTAGTTTCCCTTTAAACGTCTGAACTTTATTCTGAACTTTCTAACAAACAAGCGTGCACTCTTCTTCTTCTCCTTTTTCTTCTAAGGTTTCACGGTGACTTGGCTGCCCACCACCTGGGTGCGGTGCGAGGTCAGCCAAACGACACCTCACTGAACACAGGGAAATATTATGCAAGGCTTTCGTCCGCCAGAGCGTCGGTGTTAGCCCACGGCACTGCAAGTGGCATGGCGGCAGAGGCCAGAGGAGGAGACGTGCGCCGCGGGAGCTTTTTTATCATGCTTGGAGGATTAGAATACACACCATTTGTTTTTTCCAACACGACCATGTTTCCTGAAGTTTTCTCATTTTATTCCGAGCGGATTCATTTCTCTGTCTCTGCAGGGTGAGAGCTGTGTGAGCCGGCATGTTTGCAGATTGTTTCACCTTTCATTAGTTCCAACCCTTCTGGATAATTTGAAGCTTTGTGCCTCAGTTTCCTGGCAATCAGAAATGATGATCGCATCATGCTGACTTCAAATGTTCTCAAGTCAATGTTTTAAAATGCCCTGTTTAAGGGTTTTTAAGTTGTTGCCAAAAACAATGTGGCATGGCATCAATGTGGTTTGAACCATCTCCTCAAGTGACTGTAGTTATGAATGTACGTGTGTGATTTTATAGTTCTCTGCGGACTCCTGACTTACGGGGGAATTGCTGTCTTTTTTACCCAGCGTTAGCTGGGAAGGGCACCAACCTCCTGTGAACAGAACTTGAATCGTTTCTGCAGAATAAGCACACAGGACGGACGAGTGGAATCACTTTTCACCTATTCGGTTCACAGTGTCCCAAGAGGTAAAAAACTAAGTAGCATGTTTTTTGTACCATGGATGACTAAAGCACTATTATCAAAGCAGACACCAGGGGGCGCCAACAATGTCAAGCTCATGCTATGTGTTATATACAGGAAATATGATAATAACAACATAACAAACAAGAGCAATCAGAGATTTCTGACGTCTGACAACATTAATTTGGACACAGAACGAAAGACATATTATCCGCATTGTAATTATAATTTTCATCTGGATTCAGTTTCCATGAAAAAGTCTGAAGGTAGTATCTTGCCAATTGATACATGTATGAATAAAAATTTGGTCAAGATCTGTCATGTACTTTGGCATGATCCTCATTTGAGAAAGCAGAAATTAAAATCTGGATCCAGAATTCGGATTCAAATCCAGATCACTTCCAAAATGTAATTGATTCTTCTATAATCTAATATCTATCTGTGGTGAAAATTGGTGAAGAGACGTCAAATAGTTTTGACACAATTTGCTTAAGACCATAAAAACTGAAATCTAGATCCAGAATCCAGATCCAAATCAATCCCAAAATTTAATGGTGAAAATTTGGTGAAGATCTGTTCAGTAGTTTTGACGTAATGCCGCTAACAGACAGACAGACAAATACGTAAATAAATAAATAAATAAATAAAGCACTCAGAGAGCACAAACCTCTGCCAAATGACGTTTTCAATGTTAAAATTTTCCAAATTCAAAGCGCCACAATATCGTCAAGCTGCATCGGATCCAGACAACATCAGGCACAATTCAGGGCAATGATCCTCGAAATATAAATGTTAAATTTCAAGAGAATCGAAAGAAAATTCAATGAGTTATGATTTTTTGAATCTCATAAATGGAGTTTCCAATGTTAAATTCCGTAATTTTTCCTGACCTTATTCTGGATCCGATCTAGATGAAATGTTGTATCCTATTAGATATGACCATCCGACAGATCACGGTATTTTTATAAGTCAATCAGGTATGATCTCGAAGAGATGTGATTTTTGAAAACAGCTCAATGATAAGTAAAAGGTAAAAACAGGATGTTGATATTTAATTTTTTTTGTATCCAGATGGTTATCCGGATCACTCTAAAAATTTAATCTCGGTTGGGTCAAGACATCTTCCGAATTTTTTTTAGGAAGATCCAGGTGATTTTATTATGTCCTTCACAGACGTAATTATTAACAAAGCACTTTTCAAAATACAGACACTTTACATAGTTGAAATTAAAACAGAGGAAAATCATTAAACAGGTCATAACAATAGATGTATGAACATTATTGGGCAAGTTGCTGTTTTATAGCACCTGGAGGATACATCACAAATGTATCGTCATAGGGATGAGAATTGATAAGATTTTATGATTCCGATTTCATTTTCTATTGTGCTTAACAGTTTGGTTCTTCATCAATTCTCTTATCGATTCTCATTTGGACAAAAACGAAAACAAACAGGTCATTAGCATCAACTTTGTTAGGTTTAGTTGTAACATGACCTTACAACAGTGAGGTCTTAAAAAGTCCACAGACTATGGCTCCTCAATGGGGGTCCACAGAAAGTATTGACAGCTCCTGCTTGGTTGAGATGCACTTCTGAGCGGATTGAAAATGCTAACTTCATTTCAAGTTATTGCCTGCTTTGTGTAAAAATGTTTCTACATGTTGGTCGTATTTCCTGCCTTTGAATAAACATTTCCTGCATATTCTGCTGGCTGCACTGGTAAATGACATTGCTACTCAATGTGCGTGATGACATCATTAGCGCCCACTGGAGTCGATAAGGGGTTTACAAAATTGGCCAACGATTTCAAGAAACTTAAACACTGGAATTCCCATCCATAGACATCACAATATTAACATTTGCAATATACATGTCATAAAGGACTGATTAAACTGCAAATAACTATATTTTTCCTTGCACTGTGCACTTCTGCTTTGCACATCAACATGTTGCCTCAGTTGCTTTAAAATCTTAATGCTTGCTGATGTTACATCCGTTTGTGGAAGGAAGATGCTCTATAAACTGGATGCTAGCTCTTCCTGAAAGAAACATATGTATAAATGAAGGTGGGACACATTCCGTGTTGCCGTCCACAGAATTGAGTTAGTTTCAGTCAATATGAATTTAGAGAAATAGTAACTGTTCAGATAAACGCTTCAGCTAATACTAAAAGCAGATACAGGAAAATGCATGAAGACAGACTGCAGCTCTGCAGCTTCAGATAATGCTAATGCTCAATGCTGCAACCATTTTCACTGAATAACGCAAGGGACGCGCCCAGTCGGTAACTGTAATGGAGGAACTCATTTCTTTTTTCAGATATTGATTCAACTTTAAAGTTAAAGCCAAAGTACATCAAATCTGAAGAGTAGTCTTGAACATGTGTCTGGACTTTTTTTTTTTTTTTTTATGTTTGCAGAGTGCAGAGATAATGGATCTGGAGAGTGGAAGCTGCGTCATGCCTGCGAGTTCAGCACTGACTGAGTGATGACTCCCAGGAGCTGCTGGAAATTTGATGCAGAATGCAGGCGTCAGGTGCCAAGAGTGTCAAAGTGCTTTAATATCCTCCACAGGGTGTGTCACAGCCGTTTCTGCAGCCTGTCTCGTTGCCTCCTGCTCCCTCCTCCACCCCCACACACACTGCACCAGCCTCGGCTCCATCATCAGCGGCACTCTTGCACAAACTTTTTTCCTGCTGCGCATGCTTTGGATTTCACCTCAGTGCCAGAAACGTGGTTACGGATCAATTTTTTCTCCGCAAAGCGAAACGGGACCTTTTCGCAAAAAAATACATCTGTAAAAACAACAAAATGGCTAATTTGTCCTCCGGTGTAGATCTAGACTCCATGACGCATCACTTTCAGCTCCAAAGGGCACGGCTCCAGAGGTTTGCGAGGGACGTGGCCTCTGAGCTGATTTCAGACCTGCGCTCTGTCCTGGCAGGGCGCCCCGCTGCCCCGTGATTGAATGCCACTTGACACATTTTCAATAGTTTTGTCACCTTTTTTCCTGTTCTCCTGAATATACATCAGAGCAGCGCGAGCGCGAGTGGAGGAACCGATCCTTCCTCTGCCTCTCAGCTCTCTGATACTGTCTTTAAGCCGCAGGGTAGCTCCTTTAACTTGACAGCTGGATGTGTGCAAGGAGAGCTGATCTATAAAGCCTCCAGATATGACTGAAGTAACTCTGTGTATAACACATAAAAAAAAAAGAAAAGGGTTATAAGATCTGGAAACCTCCAAGCGAATGACTGGTAAAGCTTGATGATCAGAGTTGTGGGATTTTTGTCAGCGGAGCCATCTTAATTTTTTACTGAAATGCAGGAAAAATTCTAACAGGCCAAAAGGGAGGATTTGAAAGTTTGTAACTGGGCCATTTTCCCGGCGTCCTCCTCTCCCTTGCCGTAGCTTGTCTACCACAGACAGAAGTATTGTCAACACAACTTTCTCTTTTATTTGCAGCTGTAAATCTCTCCCCCACCCCGACACGAGAGGATCCGAAGAGAGGATAATATGAACGGTACAACTGTTCTGCAAAATGGAGAACGTCGACGTGAACTTGGGAGAGAGTTTTAGATAATATCTCACTCATTTTTTAAATCACTACCTTTAGAGTTCAATGGAAAATAGCCACACAGGCCTGTTGTTAAATGGTGACTGTTAAAAGCACATAGAAATGATTGTGTTGTACATGGTGCTATATAGAAAAAGTTGAATTGAATTGAATGTTTGTCCAAGTCCAGGTAGTTAATAGAGTCATTCTATTAGATGGTTTTTGTTTTTGTAGTGATGTGAAATCCAGAATGTTCTTGGTAATAACTGAACTCTTGTTATCATGAAAAAAAAGAGTTTTCTTTGTTTCAGCTTTCCTGAGAAGTAACAGCAACAACAGCAATCATGAAAAATATCTCCAGAGAAACTAAACAGCCACAATTTGAATTGTAATCATGTTTCTAAACATAAGGTATTTCCCTCTCCAGGATGCTGCCGACTGAACGCTTCCTGGACATGTGTCAACTGACCCATGTTACAGCTGTTCCCCATTTCTCCCTTACATGTGTATCAAGGTTAAAGGCCCCACAAGAAGCTGACTGTGGCCATCAGTGAGCCAATGGCCTTTGACAAAACACGTTTAGGGATGATAGATTTGCCTAATGAGGTCTAGCTACAGAAATTATTCACCTTAAAGCCCCTAACGGCCTGTACAAACGCTCCAGGCTGCCGATAACTCAAGAAACAGAAAGGTGTGAGGGTTTTAGTTGTCTGTGATATTACACAGTAAATTAATTAAATGGCGCTCCGAAGGCTTATAGAATTGCTAATTAAACACATCAAATATCACAGCTGAATACGTAAAATGTCAGCTTCTACAGATCTCAGTGAGGGTTCGAGTGCGTATGGAGGATAGTGACACGCTTGAACTCTGAGCATTTCACTGTGTTACACTTATAAGAAAAGAACCACAGCCGGAGCGCCATGGGGACGGAGCTTCCTGCTCGCCTCGTGTTGGATATTTGTCATCCAGCAGTCAAGAGGATCGAGAAAACAGTGTATTTCATGGAAACAAACCAAAGGACCTTTACAGGATACCATCATTGCTGCGGTTGGAGCGACCTCAGACGTGGAGGAGTGAGGACCGTGGGGCTTCTGTCGGAAGACCTGCTGTGTGTGGGCGGTACCAACAGCACCCCCCCGTCGCCCCCCGC
>OMNM01009205.1:19244-40121 GCA_900302745.1 Parablennius parvicornis | reverse complement strand
GACCTTCGACCTCACTCACTCTCTCTCTCACACGCAGACACACACACACACACACCTGCTCCTCACAGATCTCTAGATACCAGTATTGAGTATTTACTGTATGTCTGTATGCAGGTGTGTGTGTGTGTGTGTGTGTGTGTGTGTGTGTGTGTGTGTGTGTGTGTGTGTGTGTGTGTGTGTGTGTGTGTGTGTGTGTGTGTGTGTGTGTGTGTGCGTGCGTGCGTGCGTGCGTGCGTGCGTGCGTGCGTGTGTGAAAAGGTGTGAGGTGACTGGCCGGAGGATCACCCACTGCCCAGCCCCTGTGAGGGTAACACCACACTGTTGACCCAGACACATACACTCCCAGACACACATACGCACACTGCTAACTCTGAGAAGGAATCAGGCTTTGTAAAGTTCATTTCACGGCTTTAGGGTTGTAGGCTGGTGGGCGGGGTTCGGTGAAGGTCTTCCTCAGGGAGACGAGCCAGCACCTTTCAGATGCACAGTTTTCCACAGAAATGCAGACGTGTTAATGAATTTCTCTTTATTTTTCGCATTTATTCCTTTGACTCAATTTACAGCCTTCACCCAGTGAATGTTTCAATGCTTCCCCTCTGCTGAAGTTTACTTTCGAGAGATGGTCTCTCTCTGTACTCTGTAATGTTTGTGATATGTTGTCAATAAAGTTTATGCTCCAAAATATATTTTTGTTATCAACACATACTTTTCTATTCTTGTGTAACCCCTTTCTCAACTATTATATGTAGTGCTTTTCCTATCAATTTCAAGATGAGTTAATAATCTGTTGCATTACCTTTTTATATGACTCAGTAATATAGTGTATGACATTGTCCCCAACCATGTTAGTAATGCATATAATAGTGAATTGTACAATGAGAGATTTTCTCTCCTATCCTTTTTTGTTGTTGTCCAGATGCCATCCTTGTTCCTGCGAGCCGATGGGCAGTGTCAATGGTTCCTGCCATCCAGACACAGGAGCATGTGTGTGTAAGCTGCTGGTAACTGGAAACAAATGTGATACATGCCATCCTGGAGCAAGTCATTTTGATCCCGAAAATCCCTTTGGATGCAGTAAAGGTATGTTGTTTATGGGAGGGGGAACGCAAACTTACACCATCACACACGCTGACCTCTCAACAAGTAAACCTCAATTCATTCATGTACTACATCAGGTCATCTGATCAGTTGTTTTTTTTCTCTATGCTTGTTTATGTCAATATCTTTCTATTCATACTTATTATTTGTGCCTCTGTGTATCCAGCTCCCTCCCAGCAGCCAGCGCCTGCAGGGGTAGCTCTCAGTTACTTCTCTATTAAGCTTTCTTGGCATCCGCCAGACTCTCCAAACTCACACAAACTCAACTATACACTCGTCAGGGATGGACAATCAGTGCATACTATTCAAAGCCAATATCCTTTCAGTACGTATTCATGCAAATGCACCATAGTGTTAAGTGTTAGTTTCTCATCTCAGCATTGTCTAGCACCAATGACTCTCTTTCTCTTTTGCAGGACCTGAATCATTTGAAGACAGTGAACTTTTCCCATTTACAAACTACTCCTACTGGCTCATAACAGCTAATGCAGCTGGTGCAACAATAAGTACATCGGCCACGTACCAAACATTGGGTGCACCACCTGAAGCAGACCAAATCCATTTGAACCTTGTGGGACGACCTGGTCCAAACAGTGCAAGCTTCAACTGGAGCACTCCGCGGAACGACACAGGCCCAGTGGAGAGGTAAGGCTGGAGAAGCAAGACGCTGAACACTGTTCAGAGGTGGACTGAAGGTTAAGGTACATAAACACCAGCAAGTGTGTCTTAATGCGTTTTCTTTTGACCACTCTTTATTGAAACACAGCCAAAAAAACACTGTAAGTCAAACCTAATCATTCACTTTCTATGTAGTAGAGAAACACAACAGAGCTTGACGCTTGAAATAAACAACACCATACTGTCAAAACAAGATGGTATAAATCATTTTAATGTTTTCAAATCCGACACATTAAGATTAATCTCGATTATTACCAGTGAAGTGAATCCAAGAGGATCTAAGGGGAACCAAACGGAACAGCTGATCTTGAGAATATGGAGTGGATGGAGTTGAAGGTCAGAGGGAATGAGATTGGATATTCATTAGTCTTTTTTTTTTGTTTTGTTTTGTTTTTTGTTAGTGTCAAAAATTGCAGTCTGACTTGGGGGAAGGAAACTTTTTATCATATTTTGGCTGAAAATATATTTTCCTAATTCTGCATTTGAAACTTTAGAAAGTGGAAAAGCTCTCAAATTTAATAAGAAATTGAAAAGATAGGTAAAATAGTATAACTTCAACAATGTTTGAGATATGTAGAATTTGACGTTCTACATACAAACATGAAAATTAGCTTAAGTGAATTAAAACTAAGTTTTCATTTTCATTTGTGTTTGGTGTTTAGATAAATAGTATGCATTTATATCTAATGTACATTAGTTTGTTGAAGTTTTGATTGTTTTTGTGTGTTTTCCTGAAGTATAAAATTGTTTCGATAAAGGTGAGCCTTAACTTCCATCTCTATCACGATTGAACACCTGCTTGAAAGTGATTATGTTCAATTTTTTTCCTCCGTAAGGTTTGTGTTGTCTTCCGTGGAGTCATCAAGGAAAGCATGGCCCACAATTCATTATACAGGCTCATTCACAGAGGCCGTGGTGAGCGGTCTAAAGCCTTTCTCTCACTACACTGTTATCCTGGAGGTACGTGTGTCTGACATCCACTTTATTCTGAGTATATGATTGTCACAACTGGTGAGGAGAAAATATTGGTTATTTTACCAAATTAAAGAAAAAAGAGATCAACGAGAGCATGAATAAAACATGATTAATTGTAATGATTATACAGAAGAAAGTGTGTGATTAACTAATGAAACATTTTCAATCGACTGACAGCTGTAGTAAAAACACAACTTTTTGACCTGCAGGCATGCTCTTCAGGGGGGTGCACATCAAGCTCACCACTGTCTCTACTGACAGCCTCGGCACCACCCAAGAACCAGCCACCTCCCAGTGTTATTGCAAAAGGCCCTTATACGTTGCACGCTTCATGGGACCCCCCCAGTCAGCCCAATGGTACGACTCCAAGTACACACATTACAGAGTATAAAAGAAACACATGCACAAGCATAAACTGCACGTACATCAGCACAATTAAGAAAAAACATTGTTCATTTTAACTATATTGCAACTGCACGGCACGACAAATACAGTCATTATTAATGTCCCTGTCTGAAGGAATAATCACCTCTTCTCTGCCACACACATACACTAGAACACACACACAGAAATACAGACTGAGCTAGAAGTGCCTTTGGTAAATCCAGAGAGCTTTGTAATGGCTCTAAGGCTCAGTGTCATACAAAGCCCTGTAACTTGGGTTTCTCTCCGTTTGCGTCCCTCAATGTTCTCCCCCGTTAATCTGTTTCCCTCCCAGTGACTTGCTAAACCCAGTCAGGCAATGATAGCCTAGAGGTTAGAGAAGCAAGCTTGTGATGGGAAGTTCACACGTTCAAGAGTCCCACAGTTGACAGGTTACCACTGTGTGTCCCTGAGCAAGACCCCTTGACCCCAAAATGCTCCCCCGGCGCCACACAGTAGCTTCTCACTGCTCCTTAGGGATGGGTTCAATTTAGAGAACAAAATCCACTCTACATTTGTATTCTTACAAATGAAAACCATAAAGGATTCTTATATCTTCTTAAATGACTCTATGTTCCTCAACAGTAGTTAATTCTCTTTCCACTCATTTAGTATGTTGCTGTTATTTTAGTTCTACTGCTGCGCATTGTTTGATCTTTTCTGGTTTCTAGATTCAGTCTAGATTCTCGACCACAAAAAAAAAATATATGTATTGCCGGTGAAAGTTCTTCTGGTGCAAGTGTAGAACAAATTGACACAAAGAGATCATTTTAAATGCATTCTAACAATTAATGGTCAATAATGGTCTTCACATTATTTCATTTTCAAATGAACTTTTTACTGAGGAGGTTTTGTTGGAAACAAATCCTTTGCACACTGATTTATTGTCATATTTTCCCCAGGTATTATCACAAGATATGAGGTATTTCTGCGTGGACCGATTGATTCACAGAGTCCTTCAAGTCATATTGAGCGGAGAGTGTTCAGCTCTGGAGAGCTGGATCTGAATGATTCCACAGCACCAAGGCTAACAAACAGAAGCAAGACAGCACCTCCAGAGAATAGTACCACTGTGGGGCGTCTGAAGGCTTTTTCGACCTACCAAGTCAGAGTTGTGAGCATCAATACTGCAGGAAGTGTCACATCGGATTGGACCACAGCACGCACTATGGAGGGAGGTCTGTGTGGACAATTTTATCTGTTAAACTTGCTTTTATCATTTAGACAAGAGGTATCTTTAAATTCAACAAAGTTCCTATATCGATTTCGTTAGCTCTGTGGGCTGTCATGCTGCCATGATTAGTGATTTACTGACAGTGATTAGGCATCAAGCAAAATTACTTTTTAGTCCTCAGAAAGGGTCTACCCCCCCAAAGATAATAATTCATTTTAATCATTAAATGATAGACCCTTTGCCATTTGGCAGCCATTACTAGCTGAGAGTCCAGTGAGTATTTTTTAATGCTGGAGTTTCTCCATTATTTGCTGGCTCGAATACAATCCCGTACTTCAGCTTGATTCTCACTCCCAAGCTCCTACTTTGAGTATAAGCCGTTCCGTGTTTTGATATGAGAAATTATGGTCATCGTTTAATTATCTGTGGTCACCCAAGGTGGTTTCTCAATAGCTATGTATGTGGACAAGTTAGTGAAAACAGTAAGATATCTTTAATGATGTGTTGCTGGAATTTGTCAACTCAAATCAAAATCATTGGGAAAATACCCACAGCAGTTACTGAATTATAATAAAGGGAAGAGTTGAATTCTATTTATCTATTCACCAGTGTCCTACTCATGGATGCAGTGAAAATAAATACATGACATTAAAAAAACAAACTTACAAAAACAACAAAAATAGTAGCTGTTCATTGCATGTATTGTGGGGAAGGAAGCAGTGATGGTAGGAGTAACTAAAAACTGCATGTGGGGGAGGGGAAACTCATTAAGGTATTTGAATTTCAAAGAGATGATATGGCTCATTAGGACTAAACGATTGCCTCCAACATCACTCTAAGCTATGTGTCTGGATAACAAGCATATGATAACACCATTTTAAATGTGGAATGTGTGTCGGTGTTTGTGCGCCTTGTTAGAAAAAGCGAATATGACTGGTTATGTCGACCATGAATCACATTTCACAGTATATTTCACAGTAAGATGCCATCAACAGTGGAATAAAGAATCCTTCCCTCTAATCTTTGGTGTAATAGTGGCTTTCGCAACCACAGCATTTTATAGCACTAAAATCCATTAAATCCACATAATATCTGCTACATCTTGATTTCTAATGTATGTGTTTGTGTCGAAGTGTCATTCACCTGTCTGTAAATGATCCGTTTTTGATCTGCTGAGTGGCAGTGAAAATCACCAACAATTAGGACAATCTATATCTAGTTTCTTTTAAAACTGTTTTATGTCTTTGAAACAAGGAGATTTTAAGGTCACACTGTTTGATGCACATCATTCAGGGAGAAAATTAATAGTTTTCATTACCATTATTTTTCATTGAAAATCAACATGCAGGAAATTACGTTGAATCTGGAAGATAATCAAAGGCCAAGTGTTTTGATTTGCTTATTTTTCCAATAAATGTACTGGATTATTTTAATGAAAAAAACCTATGTTGTTGATGTTTCAGAGGATTATGCATGCTTTGCAAAGTTTATTATAGATACTTGCAGCCACCTTCTACACCACTTTGCCCCAATCAGGTTCACATGATGCTGGAAACAGTCCCAGCTGTCTGCAAGCAAAGGCAGAGCACACATTTGACAGATTGCGTGTTATATAGAATCTTCAATTAACTACAAATGAACTACCCAGCGTAAACTTGTGCATGCACAGGAAGAACATAAATGCTCCACATAGAAAGACCCACTAGCTCAACCTGGACTTGAACAAGGGAGATTATTACAATGAGGTGAGAGTGCTCGCCACTACGAAACATTTCAGTCTTCCTAAGAAAAACCTATGTCATTTGAAATTTAAATTGTGTTGAAAAAAAAAGAGTTTTGAGAGAAGTTTTGGTTTCACTTTAAAAGAGCAGTGCGTTCAATGGCTAGCTTTTCATAGATGTGAGACTATCCAAGATGTTTTGTTTGCCGAATCAAAACTCCCTTACTTTCAATGAAATCTGCCTACCGGAGAACAGTTGGGAGGTGCGGGCTATCAGAACAGTGCTCAAGTTGTAACTAATGAGCCACCTTAACTCTGCAAGAGCACATTAACAAACAGAAAAAACATTCAATAATTAAACTTTCTCTTTGCCAAACTATATGTCACGGATGGGCGACTTTGATCATTGTGAATGCCACAAAAACCTCATCCTCATAACCGACCACATCTATCATAAAGATTTATGAGTGTTATGGTTTGATATTTCATACCTTGAAATAAATTTAGCTATCCTGAGTGATTCAAATTCAGTGTTTCAGATGTACATAAATTGACAATTGTATTACATTAATCTTTTTTTTTTTATCAGGACAGCATGAGTTTAAGAAAGTTATAGTGTGTAATTGTTGTAAGATTAGAGACCAACACTATTGCGACACAGAGAGCAGTTTACACAAAACAATGAACTAGTTAGCAATAAAAATGCTGTGTCACTGTTCAAATACATTTTCACTGTTTGTGGGTTCTTCAGCAGATCTTATGTGTGGATTGATGTACCACATAACCATGGTATAAGCAGGGTGTGCGTTAGATGGGAGGATAGATTATTTGCTAATACAAATGCATGATTTATATGAAACACGTGAATTACATCATTGTGTGATTCTTTCCAACAAATGTCTGAAATGTAAAACGTTGTTATTTTTTGTCTCTCATGTTTTCAGTCCCAGAGTTTGTGGCTCCTCCACAAGTGTCAGCACTGTCATCCAGCAGTCTTAAAGTGACGTGGAGCTCCACTGAGGGCGAAGGGGTGATCTCCAGAGGACATGTTACAGAATATCGTGTGAACATGCTCACTGAACAGACGAACAATCCATATGCGCCTCCAGTTGTGAGTCAGGTAAAAGCTGAACACACCGGATTACAATCATTATCCTTATGACAGAGATTGACAAGTGGAAAAATGCTTGCAAATACAAGATTTCCTCTGATGAGCTCAACAATAACTGCTTCTTGTGAAATATACATCTGGCAATCTATTAGGGGGAGGAATTCCAATATGTAATAGTTTACACTACTCATAGGTTTATTTACTTTATGCACTATGATTTTTGCCCTTAAGAGCACTCGGTTCTCCAACTAACCTTTTCATAATGGATGCAAGGAGTGAACATGTCTTTACACATGTTGTTGATCTTGCTATTATTCTATGTAGATCTCCTCCAAATTGCATGAAAACAAAGACCAAGTACATTAGGCCCATAGTTAATTGTGAAACAAAAAATAAAATCTCATTTAACTGAAAATTGTGTCACTGGCCTAACGTCAAAGTAGATGGAACATAAATGTTAGTTTTTTTTCAGAGTTGCTAGTTTATTATCGTTGCTTACTTCTTTTTTTCTTTTCTTTTCTTTTTTTTAACTGTGCTTGGTTTTATGTCCCGCTCTTCTCTCTTTAAAGGTGCTACACAGGGTGGGACCATTGGAACAGCCTGTTTACATAGCGACAGGATTGAAGCCTTACCATGCATACAACTTCACTGTCACACTCTGCACAAACACTGGATGCATTACCAGTTTACCTAGCACAGGACGGACCTCACCAGCAGGTAAAATACATACATAAAAAAGGCAGTGATAAACAAATGCACTTGTCTAATCTTGACATTGAGCTGCATATTGGGTAATTGTGAGTGAAAAAATATTTTCATTTCAAGGAATTCTCAACTTCGTCTCCCTCTTTGTGTGTATTGACTCTGTGTGTGAGACTTATTTCATGAAAACTACATCAGAAGCGTCTCACAGAAGCACACACACACTCCCAGAAGCACACATTCAGTCATCGGGTACTTGAGTGGCGACAGCATTGGTCATGTTAACCAGAGGGGATATTCATGGTGCACGGCAGTAAAAACAATTTACTGTTAATTACAAGGAGAAAAATGTGGCGTAGCACACACTTCCTGCTGGCCATGAATCAAACACACACCGAGGCTCAGGAACACACATACAATGTTGATCTCTCTCTCTCTCTCTCTTTCTCTCTCTCTCTCGTTTGGAAGTAGGATGAATTAGCTGTGTTTAATAACTCAGGCACAAATCTTTGGGATAGAGATGAACACTAATTGATCAGTGCAGGATGGCACGCACGCATGCACGCACGCATGCATGTTTTTTTAAATTTCATGCTTTTGTCTATTTTTCAGTTGTCTGTTGCTTCCTCAGTGTTTCCTTCACTTCTATCTGTACCTGGTTGTTTCACTTAAACACAAATAGCACATGGCAGCAGAGGAACATGAATCACCTGCAATATACATATTGCTCTCACACACACACACCTGACCCTCCGACACACTTTTCCATCTGTTCGCTTGTAGTTTCTACGCTTGCTGCTCATGTTATGTTTTTTTTCTGTTTTGTTTTGTTTATCTCTTTAGGTGAATAGACAATGGATTCTCCAAGTGATTGTAAAAAAAAAGGCTTTCATCTATAAATACTTGCTCAGGGATTGCAGCTTTTGAACATAGTCTAAACAGCTACATCTGTTGACATAGCGAATATTTTCATTTCATACAATTCTCCAAAAGTCATTCCTTGTGTTTATTGTGATGAATGATACTTCAGATTGTAATCGGTGGACTTTTTAAATGTATTTTTAATGGCTACATCTGTTGACACAGCGACAATGTTTATTTCAAGTGATTCCAAAGACTTCTCCTGACTGTAATACAGTAGGATTCAATATGGCTTATTGTACCCAGTTGACTTTTTGAATGTATTTTTAACAGCCACATCTGTTGCCACCGTTTTGTTTCATCCAACGCCAAAGATGTCCCTTGTTTCAACTATAAGAAATGATAATGGCATATGCCGTTTGGCAGACTTTTTTTTTTTAAATCTCAAAACAATTTGCATAGCATGTGCTTATCCACTGGGTGTTGAGCTTCTGCTTCAGCTACACATCTCCCGTCTTTTTTTTTTTCCTCTTTAGTTTAATGATCCTTTTGACAACTCACTGAAAATATTTTTTGATAAACTATCAGTCGTTGAAAGCTGGACTCCCCCTTAGTGATGTATTCAACACTTCACTCTTACAGAGGAAGCTGTAGCCAACAAAGGTCGTTTTTAATGTCCTGAAAAGCTCCTGCTTTTCTTTTGTGTTTTTCTAGTGTGTGCATCCACTTAAATAGAGTGACCACATTTTGACTTCCAAAAGAAAGGACACTTGGCCAGATCTTGAAATACTGTATTAAATGATACTCCTTTGTATGGATAAAAGATTAAATTATATAACAAAATAATATTTCTTTAACCACAGACTCATTCAGATAGGCTTCTCAGAGGTTATTCAACATGTTTTACTATGCCAGAAACAATATCTTTTTAACAATACATTCTAACTTAAAAATAATGAAATAATATTATTGATACATTTTCTTATAATAGCTCTCGTTCTAAGTCTTACCGGACAGAGAAATGAAGAAAATCAGTGGTAAAGTCTGAATTCCATTTTTTAAAGACTGTAATTTACAATTTTGCAGGTAAATCAGAGGCAATAGTTTGCTCGATGTACGGAGCAAAACCACATTAACACTCACTCACTCCAGAAGTTGTGTTTTCCCTGATTCTGCTATGTAAAACTTTCCTAAACGGCCCTGACTGGATGCCGAAAGTTGATATGTCCAGACCGGTTGATCACCCTGTATTTATTTAGCTACCTGTCTCTCATACTCTATGGCTTTCTTTTTGAATCTGTCAAATGCTTTTTTTTCTCTCCTTAGCCAAATGTATAACTAAATCTAGGTGAATAAATCAGAACATCCCTCGTCTAGACACTCCCACTCCAAAAAAGGACAGATTATTTTTCTACACAGTAACTTACCTTTCATTTGATCTAAAATGGAATTTGTGCATTTAGATTTACTTCAAAATTCCCCTCCGAACAATTGGATGTCACTTTGGTCCTCCTCATTAGAACAAACCCTACTTTCAGTTCGCATTGACAAGAATTTGTCCTAACATCTGTTCAAAACTCTCTCATTCTGGTCGTTATGCTGTGTTTTGTTGAAATACAGAGAATATTTTGAGTTCTGCAGGGCTATATTCTGTTCGCGGAGGAAACCATCATCCCATTAATTGTCACTCCTTTGGAAGTAAACTTGAGCTTGCTGCAGATGCGCTGATAAATCTACCACACATAAGGCTGGGCCATTAGAATCAGCTACCATCTGCTGTAAGTGAGCAGACAGCATCTGTGAAACCACTGGAGTTACACCAGAAGCACAGGACTAAACATTAACACACACACTGAGACGAACGTAACACCAGAAGAAAAGAGGTGTCGGTCCATGTGTGTTGATGCATTCACAATTGTTTCAATGTGTGTGTGTCTTCCCACAAAGTTATCGATCACGACATAAAGTGAGTGGCTAATCAGGGGCTGATGGGGATGTTTTATGTATCCTACATCCATAAAGGCTTGTTCTACAAGACATGCACACAGAAAGACATATACACATACACACTAACACTGTAACACCACTCAACAGAACAGGAACTTTATTGATTTATGCATAATTGGCCTGAGGCCCTTCTTGAGAAGAGAAATATGCATGGCAGGGGATCGCCATGTCAATAAGTGGTGTGCTTATGTGCTTGGTGTAACTGTACGCTAAGAGCCTGTTAAGACACGTCAGTCGCTGTAAAAACAGGAAACACACACACATGCACAATTGCTCCTGGGAGCTGGCCCATGATTTAGCTGCTTCATTACCATGTCGGCAGCTAAAATTAACCTTTCTGGTGGACTGTTAACCTTGCGTGCGTGCGTACGTGCATGCGTGCGTGCGTGCTTAAGCATACTCATGATAAGGCGAGTGGGTTTTGTCAAACTGAATGTGTCTGTGTTAAGAATATATCTTTGAATTAACAAGCACATACAAGGAATTGATACATGACAGACAAAAGACACATGTTGGTATTAGATTCACTGGGGGGAGGATCTAACAATAAGACACACTGAAACCTGTCTATTCATTGAAGTCATTGTGTTCAAAAGTGTGTTAGACACAAGATCTATGTGGCCATGTGTCATTCCCACAGTGTAACAGTGAATGTGCCTGATTAACTGCACACAAAAAAACAGGTTAATGAACTTCCTGTCAGTAAATCTGCCCTTAAAGCAGTCTTCACTTATGCTCTGACATAAATTGTCCCTTAGTCACATTTTTGGAATGAAAATTTCTGTCTCTGGTTATTGGGTACTGGACCATTCACACCTACTGCCAGAGTAACATTTGAAACAAAAACAAAACATATTTAATCATTCTGATTAAATCTCTCAAACTGATTACAAAGACAAGTGAAATAGTTTCTTTGTAGTTTAAATCGATGTCAGGCAATCCCTCTTATTAGTGTGAGGGGAAAAAAAGAAGGAAAAGAAAAGACAGTCTGGACATTCGGTGCCATCAAAGGGGACAGTCGCACTGCCAGGTAAATTCGAGGATATGATCCTCAGCAACATCGCAATCTCACCAGTTAATTGACACCTAGGGACATTCCCACTCACGGAAGTCTGTCTTGTTTGATCAAACTTCAAATCCAGCAGAGCGTGGTCCATTTTGCCAGTGCTTTTTTTTCTCAGAATCATATAGTGAGAGGTTTGTGTTGTGTCATATGCCTATACTGTACTCCCTTGCTAACTGGTTCTGATTGTGACAGATGCAGGCTAACCTTCTATAGTCTCACATTTCAGAGATGTCACCCACCACTATAATTTACCCGATGAAATCGAGTTCATAATAACCAAAAGGAAATTTCTAAAATGCTGTATTTACAATGCATCCCACCTCTTTTATAAATGTCCTACAGACTGTGTCATTTTAGCAGTGTTATGAATTTATGAGCCGCTACACTGCACGGCATGGATTTCAGAAACTTGGACACAACAGTAACTTTGATTGCACTCTCTAATGAATCCAAGATTGGAAAATAAAATTTTGTTCATCATCTACATATACCATTGGTGCTTTCAGGAAATGATTAAATGAAGCAGTTGTTCTAACAGCATTTATGTACAGTAAAAAAAAGATAAAAAGGTCTAGCATTTTATCTCCACTGGAATCCACAAATTATCATTTCGGTTTTGATTCTACAGCTACACTCTGCAAAGGGGTGAAACAGCAATTGTGACATTTTAAAGATTTTCCTATGTTGTCTGTGGTACGATGACCATGACTACAACCATCCATGAACCCTTTGCTGTAAAGAACAACTACACATTTTATCCCATGATCAGTCTATAGCCACACTTAAAGCAAAAGCGTATTAACACGTGTGTGGCACTGACAATGTTTTAAATGTCACCATAGCTCAATATCAATAGACTGGTAAGATATCGATTGACAGTAATTTATAGTTTGATGTGGCAAGATGAAGCGCCAAAGACAAGCTGTCCACTTTCCTTTTAAGAGCTCTATTAGAAATCACACTAAGGATGGTCCACATGTGTGTCACCAAGAGCTAATTTACTCCGACCACAGACCATTTAGACAATTACTGAAACACACACACACACACACACACACACACACACACAGAATTGCTTCTATGGAATAGCTCTTAAAGCACACACGTTTCCCATCTTAATACCAGTCCATCATTTCCTATGTTTCCCCCTCCATTCTTAAACATGTCTCTTCCCCATATCGACATGTATGTGGCTGATTTATTTATGGTACACTTTGAAACTGTGATTGCGATATCTTCCTAATTTAGGATATGAAGTGAACATTAAATCAATTCCTTAGAAAATATGCTTAAGACCTGTTTTTTTTAAACAGCGAAAGCTGAGCACAAAATGTTATTATTCATGAATGTAACTGCAGATTTTTTATATTTTAGTAAGTTATTTTTTATCTGCCTGTGTTTACATGTTTGATCATTTTAACTCAAACACTGTTACAACAGGATGTATGCGTTACAAGAATTCAGGTGGAGTCTAACTTTATTATCTTTACCTTGTCAGCACCAACAGGACTGCCTTCACCTCAATTATACCCAATCAATGAATCTACCATTCGCATAAAGTGGGAACCCCCAGACCAACTTAATGGTCCACACCCACTATATCAGGTAAGTACCTTCTATACAAGGTCTAAAACAGCTTGTTCCGTCCATCCATCCATCCAAATGTGCAACAACGCTTGCTTCAGCTTGAAGCTCATTGCACAATCTTTGCACAATCGTTTACAACACTTTGTAAACAGAATCTCAACATTTGACAACTGTTACATTAATGGATGTTACTTTTCCATTTATAACATTAACATAATCATTTGTTTGCTTTGAGGTGGAGAGGTCGGACGTCTCACTCTCTCATCCACAAGATCCAGTCGTCAGAGGAACCAGGTTCTCAGGAAACAGTTACTTCCGTTTTCCCAGTGACTCAATACCCATCAACACAGACTTCACCGGTAAGAAAGTAGACAAAGGCACATACAGTTGATTGTTGGTGTTTCAAAAAATGGACGACAATATTGTTTTCATTGTAGAATGCTGTGTGTGTGAGAATGCATGCATACACATGCATTTACATGCATGTGTACACGCGTGTGTGTTTTTGTGGTGGTCACCGATTGCACCAAGTGTCTCTCAGCTTTCTAGTGACATTCCTTTACAATGACTTCCCCAGTCATCCTAAAGGACAATTATCTTTCTGTTTACCAGCATCATTAGAGGGTTGAGCTGCACAGCCAAACATGTTCTGCTTCATCTGAGAACATCACCCAGTCTGACGCTCATAATTAATGACTGCTGATACTAATCAGTGGGATTTGAGCACGCAAAGCTCTTTGATGCCACTTGAGATTACTTCACTGTCCTGCACAAACCTTGCATCACCAGTCTTGTCTGTCTGTGCCGACACAAAGTTTGCAGTTGTTGCGGTTGAGAGAACCTTTTTGAGCCATGTAGACTTGCCTCATAAAATGTTAAAACAGGCAGTCTATGAGCAATATTATTTTGTTGTGCTTGCGACAGAAGACTGGCAAATAAACGTTTCCTCTGTGATCGATGAGACCATGATCAGCTGTAATTGAGTGAAAAAAGCAGTTAGTTCTTGTCATCCATTTTAGATACCAATAAATATTTGCCTCCTAAAAAACCCATATTAAATACTTAATGCAAGAAGAAATATTTTTATTTGGTTTTGTGGCTAGTCTTAACAGGGGAAAAAAAATAATGGTTGACGTTTTACAGTAGAACTTGCACTTTTGCATTCAGCTTTTATTTCTAGGTCTGGACAAGTGTGCCTGATAAACTACATGCAGGCTGAATAATTATAAAGTTCAAATTGTAAAGATTGAAAATATTAAGTAAAACTAAATTATTAGCTAATTAATATTATAGTTTTTTTTTTTTTGTGACAATAAGTCCGAACAATAGGGATTGAGGTCATGGTTTTTTATTCTATTTATTGAACCTTGAGTTTTTATCCTAAATCAACAAACTATTTGTGAAAGCATCCTTGCATCTCTGACACAATAGCAAATAGATCTCTCTGAACACTGCCAGCAAATGGATGATGATTTTTGCTATTGAGGGGTGCGTCTCATCTCCTTCATTCTCCTCCTTCATAAAGGGTAATGGATCAGACAATCACTTTCAGACCGGATCTATTCAGGACCATCAATGTGTCGGCAGTCCTCAAACCATCGCCCTTTTACAACCATCAATACTAATAGCATCATCTACAGACAATTATTCCCATCGAAGCGCACGGAACAGCGAACAAATCAAAGCCAAATTGGATTATGAATGTAATGCAGTGTAATGCCCCCTCAAGAGTCAATTGATCACAGAGGAGAGACTCGTCAATCGTTGATGTCTTATGGAAACCTTGTAACTCTGACAATGACAAGTGTAAAATTTGTGTATGAACTGAGTCTTTGCATAACTTTTTTTTTCAAGGGAAAGGGGTCAAACTCCTAGTTTTTTTTTTTTTTTAATCCACCAAGAATTCTTATGAGGTTCTTGTGAGTTCTAAACTTTTTTTCATGGTGCAGCATTAATGTCTCAAAAAATCCTGATGGGCTTTCTGTAGGAATCAGCAAATCATCATTTTTCTCCATCAACATTATGCACCGTCCCAGGACTATTAATAATCTGTTGTTTCTTGCTTTCCTAAACATGTGAATTATGGAAACATTATTGTACGAGATCAATAATCTGTATATTTAATCTTAGTTAAAGTCAGGATACTTTACCTTGTGAAATCACATGATATTTGCCCTTTCACCTGTTATTTTATGGCCACTTTAGGAATATTATTGCCCAAATAGGCTGTTTTCCATGTGCAATTACTATTATAAAATTGCATGTTTCCATAAATGAAGTCTCTTCGCTTTTAAAGATGCTTCTTAATGCCCTATAAGGGTACTTAAGGACAACATTCACCACACTGAATCTTACTTTAGACAAAACAGGATTATTACTATATAGAATCCTGCTCCTAAATGAATACATTGTAAGTGCTTCTTTCCATAAATGCATGTTAGTTCATTCATCTTATCAATGTATCTGTATCTTAAACCCGACTGACTTACTACTTTGGATGTTTGAATTTGAATAGACCATTCTGTGCATCTCCACTAAGACCGACATTTTGCTATTTTTTTGTAAAGTGATTTATTTAAATGGTAATCGGTCAAAAGATTAAATAGTTCTTTCTCCTATGCATCGTAATTTTTCACTGTTTGGACATGAAATAGCCTGATATGAATGAGGACAGTCTCCCCTCCTCATCGTCATTGCTAATCCAGATGTATTTCTTGGATCCACAAAAACAGAAAGAAAACATCATGCAAGTATTTAATATAAAAGAAAAAAAAATTTATGCAGTAACAAATAGACTTGAATAATTTCCAGACACATCTAATACAGTAAATTGCTGCAGTGCCACTGCAACAACTGAGTAGGAAAGAAGGAAATGTTAAATGATACAAATTATTTTCCCTTAATTAATATGATTGATTGCCAGGCATTGACGTTGAAAGGAGAGGGGGGAAAATGTGTGAAAGGAAAGTTTGCACAGACATCATTAGTTTTTCCCCATTTAAAGATTAATCAGAAGAGGCTGGGCTCTTTAATTCTGTCATTTGTATATTTAATGGGCTGCTGCAGAATCTATGGGTGTAATTAGCTAGCTGCCGCGCTCTCATTAATACGCCAGGCTCTGATTAATGCCAGCAGAGAGCTAACATGACTGGAGTTATTCAGGTTATGTTGTGTAGATGATTACACACAACCTCCACTGTTTACTGAGACAGAGAGAGGAAAAACAACAAATTCAAATTACAAAGGGCTCAATATTGGTACTTGTTAATGTAGCATATTGTTTAAAATAGGATTATAACCCTTGTTTTTCCAGAAATGTCTTACAATTATAACTATTATAGAATTACCTTAATCTTATTTATATAAAAGCTCACTTTAAACAAACTTCTATCTCACTATCGAGGCAACACTGTACAATTGTTTGGTGTTGAATCACTCCAAAAAGAACAAATACTCTCAATCGGGTTTTCACAGGAGTAACCAGGAAGTTTGTCTGGACTGTTGTCAATAATAGATTTGCACATGCCAAAAACACTAAATTAAAACCTTTTCAGAATTTGGAAACTGAAAATTGCTTTTATTCTAAAGACTCCAGCTTTTGTATGTTGGAGAGTGTGCGTGTACCCACCAATGGCAGTGGCACCAGTGGCTTCACTGTCACGATTTTGGCACTTCAGATATCAGTTAAGGCTTCCGAAGCTTCTTTTAGATCCAATCTGGACACAAATCATATTACATTGTGAGCCACAGATCTACAGAGATATGAAAGAGGAGAGATTGGACATACTTGCTGCTTGATGAGGACGTCTTCACAAAATAGGGAAAATGTCATAACTTTAGCCTCCTTCCTGCATTCATTGTTTGGCCTGAGTGGAGAAATCAAAATGGCATATTGATGTGTTTTACTGAAGATATTTGTATAAATATTTTTTTCAGCACAGTGGCGTCGTACTGAGCGTTCTGCTTGAAGTCCAAGCTCGGCTCTTTATGTAGAGTTTGCGTGTTCCTCTTGTGCAAGTGTAATTTCTCTTGGGGTACTTCGCTTCACTCAAACAAGTCTATAAACATATGGTACATTTAAAGCCAATTTCTGACCCTAAATTGCCCGTAGATATGAATATGATGGTGTGGGAATGTCTTTCTCTCTCTGTGTTTGTCCTGTGAGGAACTTGTGACCCTTCTTGGGTGTGGACCAACACCAGCAGATGACATGGTGTTGGTCCACTGTGTTTTCTAAAGTCCACAGTCAGTGCAGCCATCTACCAGAAAATTCTAGAGCACTCTGTGCTTCCTTCTGCTGACAAGCATTATCGAGATGCTGATTTCATTTTCCAGCATGACTTGGCACCTGCCCACACTGCCAAGGGTACCAAAAGCTATTTCAGTCAGTGTTGGTGCCATTGATTGGCCAGCAAACTCGCCTATTCTCAAGAGGAAGACAAGAGACACCAGACCAGACAATAGAGAAAGCTTGAAGGCTGCCATCAAAGCAGTCTGGGCTTCCATTACAGCTGAGTGGTGACACAGGCTGATCACCTCCATGCCACAACACATTGATGCAGTAATTTATGCAAAAGGAGTATTGACTGTATTGAAATGAATATTCTTTTCAGGCGTTTGATTGTAATTGTAATTAATCTATATAATATTTGGGTTTCACTATTTGGGTTTCACTTTCTAAAAAGAGTGACAAAAAATTTTCAAAAAACTTTTCATCATGTTAAAAATAAATTTTGTGTTGGTGTATATGTGTGTTTCTGTCAGTATTTCATATCTGCTCAGAGGCCTGCATGTCCTCACTGGTGTTTTTATTTTATTTTATTTTTTTTCATCCTGTGTGTTTTGGACTACAGAAGTGCTTGTGTGCATGTATACGGGAGTCACCTGTCATGGTGTGTGCTCAGGTTTGTCTGTTGATGGCTCCAGAGTGGTTGTCATTGTGAAGTAGCACAAGTCCTTTGGGGAAATCTGAAAGAGGTACTGCTGAGCACGAACAGTGTCACTTAGCTGATGTACATTCGGACATGGTTGGATAACACCTTGTTTATCACACAGACTCAGAACCTCTCAGAACAAAGGTTGAATTTCCGTACACGTTTATTGTTTCATTCAAGATTTTGTTGCCATGATCGCCTAAATTTTTACCTCGGTAAACCTTTAAATACAGTGGAAAACATACAATATACTGTACAAAAAGCATTTAATACCAGTCTGAGGAACAAACATTCCAATGTAGCACTTACTTGAGCAATCTTATCTGTCCATTTTACAGGATAGGACTTTCTCTATTAAAATACTACACCTGACTAAATGGTGTCAGGGAGAAGCAAAATGTATTTTTGTTCTAGAAATGCTTTAATCTTTGAAACAACACTACAACTAAAAAATTCAACACGAAATGTTAATAAGCCATCAAGATATCATTCAGATTATCTCAAAAGTTGTTATTCAAGGTGCATATTCTGGTAAAACCTTTCTGTAGTAGATCGGAGTTGGTAAGCAAGTGCCTCACCATAGCTCAGAACAACAGAAGGATGAAAGTAGTAGCAGTGGGTTTCAGGAAATTACATTAAGTCATTGATCCTTATAAATTAATGGTCAAGTAGTTTTTCGGAGTACGAATATCTGAAAACCTCTCGGGCATTTGAAATGATCCTTTGTCATGGGAGGAGTGCTGTTTGTTTTTTTTGTTTGTTTGTTGTTTGTTTTTTTCCAAGAAAACAGTAAAATGAAAAAAGCAAAAACAGTCTGCTAATAAAAATTCTTGCACACATCTGTAGGGACACATTGGTGATCTGCATCACAGCCTGGTTTATCAACTGTACCAAGACAGACAGCGAGGTCCAGTAAAGACTAGAGGAGGACTAGCTGTTGGAGCCTAACTTTCAACAACTAAATGCAATTTACCAGGCCTGCTGTTGATCCAGGGCTTAAACACCACCTGTGATCTAACACAGCCTGGCCACCACCATTCCATACTGCTTCCCTCCATCAGGTGACACTATTCAGACACGCTCCACAAAGATGTGCAGAAAAACCATCTCTTCTCCTAAGCTATTAAACTGATGAACATGTAAAGACACTAGCTCCCATCACCAACACACCTCCACAGTCTCATACCTACAGACACATGTACACACACTATCGGACTACTTGCCAGAACAGTTTTATATTTTGGTAACATAGTCCATATGTATCCATAATTCAGACTTTATTTATGGATTCGTATTATCTCCAAAGCCACCAGACTCTTGACCTGGCAATGCAATTGGCATACCTAAGATAGGAAAGGTCAAACTATCATTGTCTTTAGTGTATGTCTGCATGTGTGCAACTTTGGTGCTTTAACATGCCCTCAGCCACACAAACATAATTCAAAGCCCTTGATATGTGGGGTTTGAATCATATTTTTGTAAGGAAGTGATATATAATGTGGTGCTTACTTTGGTCATCAGCACTGACAAATATCTGTAGAGCTTGCACTGGGACTGTTGAATTACTTATTTAAAAAGTCTTCCATTCATGATTATGGCATGACATAGTTGTAAACTTAAATTATTACTTATTCAGTTAATATGAGCCAATATGCAGTCTGTTCAACTAAGCTTTTAGTTTTAAATATATACTGATGAGACAAGACTAGTTGTGAGTGTGTATGATTCCCTAACCTGTTCAAGGTAACATACAAACACAACATTGCTGTGATCTTGTGTTCTTTTGGTGTTGTTATAGCTCATACTGATATGAGAAAATTCAAAGGAGCATGAAAGTAGGATGCAGGACAGGAAGCAGATTTGGCCGTGAAAGACGAGAAGCGGGATGCAGGAAACATATTCTGAGGAGGCATGAGGTGGAGAAAAGGAGAATGGAAAGGTCATTGAAAAGATGGGGAAGGTTAAAAGCACAGGGAATAAAGAAAGGAAGGATTGAAAGATCAGGAAAATGTGATAGAGAAAGAGAAGGTTAAAGGGGGGTAATGTAATGTCAGGTATCTGTCATGACTTCACTCATCTCTGTCGTGACAAGGTCCTGAATGTAAATGACACATGTCTGCTTGATGTACAGAATGCAAGTCCAATGCAAAGAGCACCTTTGTCTTGTGTTAGCTACATGCTACAGCCACATCTTAGACACTCCGACCATTGAGGTTGTCATTGTTAACTGTTGATTTTGTTCCATACGTGTAATCCGTGCTCATAGAATGCTGAAATTGGGCCATTTTTTGATGATAAAATGTTCACCAAGTTAACTTATTGTACACTACACTTTGCCTCATTAGTTCCTCTGTACAGTTTAACCAAACATGCAAACCTGGGTTCCAGAAACTGCAAAATTATTGAGATAAGTTAAAAAATGTTGTTCCATATGAATCTATAGTTTTTTGCTACATGCTCAAAATATTAACAAACACAGAAACACTTAGTTCCCAGTTAAATAGATGAGGAAAAAAAAAAAAAAAAATATATATATATATA
>OMNM01009205.1:4550-15649 GCA_900302745.1 Parablennius parvicornis | reverse complement strand
CACACGCGCGCACACACACACGCACACACACACACACACACACACACACGCACACACAGCCCTGCCTCCCTTATCCATCTATACAGACACATGTAGAGGGGTGAAGGAGTCAACGACTTCGATGATGAAAGTGATGATTGGTGATGATTACACATGCTTCCATGAGGCCACCAACTAATTGCACATTGAAACAAATACACAGACACATTCACACGTTTTTGAACAGCATCACTATATAAAATGTTGCCATCCAGAAACCTTCTAAAATATCTGTGTGTGCAGAGGAATAGAGATAACACATGTTGACCACCACTCACTAATGTGTGTATTGGTAGTTTTGTGTACTGCTCAATGTGTGATGGGTGTCTTCTCCCATCTGGGTTGATTCCTTTGTTTAAGCTAGTTTGGAGTAATTAACAGTGGGAGTGGTGTCACGGCTTATTAGTGTTCCCCGAGATACATATAGCTGGGCCCATTACTTCCCCCTATTAGCCTGTTGAGCTAGCCTAATGGGATAACTAGTGCTCGGGGTGGGGGGAGGGAGGTTATAATTTAGCATGACACAGGAAAGTGATATGCTCATAAATATGTGCACGTATGAGCTGCCACACATGTATACATTAAAGCACAAATACACCCAAAAAAGCTTATTTTAACATTAAGATTCCAAACAGTGCACCAAAGGCTGTCACAACTCTGACTAAGACTGCTCAATTTGTGAAGTTTGGATAAATGTTCTGATTGCTTTAAGCCTAAACAACAACGTGTAAAGTACTCATGTTGAGCTGGAAAAGTGAGGAGTGTGCATACCGTTATTTACCTGAAAGACTGCCTTGGTTGCTTTGAACGAGTGTTTGTCAGAAATACCACCATCAGTCTCTCTGTCTGTCTCACACATCAAGTCGAGTTGTTACCAAAACGTTTCACTTGAAGGCAGCCACTTGCAGTATGTGAGAGAATTAATAGGCTAGGTGCTTCCACTGTTTTCTAGTCAAGTAGAATAAACTGTTTATGTGTAATATAGTGAGCGGAAAAAAAGATGCAAACAGACTCCTCCTCCATTGTCCTGCTGAGGAGAGCTGTCTAGCAATGGTAGTAAAGATGTCAGAGGCTGATATATTCTGGCATTCATACATTTATTGATCTCATCATTAAATCTTCATCACCGCCTGTTTGTCTGTGTATGAGTGCGCGTGTACCCGTTACTCTTCTTTTACTGCAGTACTCTTTGCCTACCCGCTAAAAGCTGATCACAACAATGATGTCATACTTAATAGGTAGCAAAAAGCCCCATAACAAAACTTTGATGATTATATATACATGTCTGTGTCCTTTTGAGGATAGTGCATGTTTATATGTTTGATATCTGGCACTGATAGTGTTTATGCCAAAACCTGTTTGGAGAAGCATAAATAGAAAAGCCATTTTAAAATTTACACATTAAGTTATGCACTGGGATTTGAAAATTGTTGTCCTTTCAGCCCGAGGTCATTAGTTACTGCAGGAAACATCAACCTCTGGCCACAGTTAAGAAATAGATAATGAATGTCTTTGCACCATTGATGTTTGCACGTTTTAAATCCTGCTGTTGCCGTGGGGTCATGTGTGCCTCCTGTGCTTTGTGTGTGCAGGGCTCAGCAGTGGCTGTGAGTGCACAGGGTGATGGAGGGCGCCGCTACAATGATGGACAGTGGCACAGCATCACAGCAACAAGGCGAGGAGCCGTGGGAACAATCGTTGTAAACGATCAATACAGAGGTAACTCTCCTCATATTCATACTGACCACTGTGTGTATCTGCTCCCTGTGTGGGTGTGTGATTGTGAATGTGAGCACATTACACTCATCTACAGATGCAAGGATGTTCACATGTGTTTGGATGTTCTATGTATATAAGCTCCTCCACATTGTGGTTTTAGCCTGGTTAATCCCATTCACGTTGTTTCTTAGGATTATGCATTTATGAACATTTTTCTCATAACTGATATTTTCCATACTATTTGGGTATATCTAGGAAAAAACTTTGTGAGCCTAAGTATCAAAATTTTTCTCACTTCTCTGTTGTCTCGTTTTTAAACAACTTCTATCTCAATTGTGTTTTTATTTTTACCTATTTGTTCGTTTACTAAAAGCTCAAATTAATCATTTTACCACATGGATGTGTTTATCCAGGAAGTGCTTCAGCTTCCAGTGGCAGCACTATGATAGGGGAGAACACGGGGGTATTCATTGGTGGACTGCCTGATGATTTTGCCTTACTGAGAGAGGATTCAGGTAAGGCCCAAACTATTGATTTTGAAATGAGTGTATTTGTTTTAGTTTGGACATGGTGGCTTTGGCTGAAGCTCATGTTTATGCGTCTGTTCACTGACAGCATTTGTGTTTCAATATTTCTGTTTATGAGCTCATTAATGCAGTATCTAGACTTTTGTTGAGATAGGATACATTTTTGTTGAGATAGGATACATTTTTACTCTCAGTCAGTCAGACTGTCAAAGTCAATGTGACCTCACACGCCCTTCAGAAAATTATCAAAAATCATCAACACTTTCATATGGTCTTATTGGTCCAACAATGTTGTATTCAAAGTTTATTGCCCCAAATCCAGCTTTTCCTTCAATTCAAATATTGGCACATATGAGCTGCATTCAGAATCTGCTGTGTCTGTGTGGGCTTGACTATGTCCGCCCACACATGCCCATCTTGGAAAGAGGAGGAGGTACTTCCTCTCATGGTGTCACGTGCCAGAGCAGAGCTGCCTAATTGTGGGAGGTTCTCCTGGGATTGGCTAAACCCCTGATGACACTTTATAGGGTTTGATTTCTGATTCGCTCGTTGGAGCAACAAACATAAAAAATGAAACAACCCAGGGAGAGAGATGAGATACTTTCTTCACTTCTGGGGCATCATTCCCAGGAATGGAGAAGCACCTTTTTGTTGGAAAACCATTAAAAAATGAATTTTGTATAAGATGACCCCTTTAAAATGGTGGTGATTTCTTCTTGTTTTCTGTCTCAAAAGAATAATTTAATCAAGTTTTGCAGGTTAAAGGTCACTGTGCCCTCAAGTGTGCTATTGTGCAATTGAGATTGAGATGGAAAAAATTGAGGGGAGAGAAAAAAAAA
Source organism: Parablennius parvicornis (assembly GCA_900302745.1). NCBI lineage: Eukaryota > Metazoa > Chordata > Actinopteri > Blenniiformes > Blenniidae > Parablennius > Parablennius parvicornis. Next base: position 12,525 of record OMNM01009205.1, on the reverse strand, counting down.
GTCTCATCTTAGAAGTAGAATGGTAACACTACTTAAAAGTACTCAAAAGTAGTGTTACCTAACTGAAACTGGGAGCTGGTTTCACATAGTCTTGTTTTGGTAATTACAAGATTTTTAAGTAGTGAACACTTATTTTTTTTCTATTTCTCACCAGGAAATGCCCAGCTGGTACGGCACAGCTTCTCTGGTTGCCTCAGAGATGTGAGTTTCATGATGACTGATGGCCCGCTGGAGGAATGGCAATCTCTTGACTGGGCAAAAGCCACAAGGAAGGTGGCAGTGTATGAGAACTGGGAGGGATGCCCTGTTCAAACTGTGGAAGGAGCCCATTTTCTGGGTCATGGTAGGAATTTATTCATTACTGTTTAGTTGACATCAATGTTTCACAGCACGGCAGATTGCAACATTTCTTTCTGATACATTGTGACATGTATAGAATCATCGCACATAGTTTGTTGGGTGTCCAGCTAAGTTCAGATACAATTTTAGATTGTCTATTCCCGGATTGTGCTGGCAACACAGTATATCTTAAATGGCACTCTGCTGCTAATGCTGCAGTTAATGAGTTACTTGCATGTTGATAAATGGGATGATTTAATTGGCCTCTGTGTGAAAGATCACGTTTATTAGTGCACATTTCCTACATGACTGTGTCATAGAACAATCTTCTATCCAGTGTTCTATTCAGTCTTTTAATAATGCATCACTTTTTAATATATGACAAATTAATAACCTTTAAACACGTTAACACAGTTTACATTTAGTGCCCTGTCATGTTCTATACTTGTTTCAGGTTACCTGGAGTTGGCTGCAGGTACATTCAGTGGTGGGCAGGACTTTGATATTTCCATGGATTTCAGAACGGACCAGCTTAATGCACTTTTGCTATTTACATACAACACACAAACGGATGACTTTATGCTGGTAAGGCAAGACGCATGTTCTAAAATGACCCAAAAAATGTAATGTAAAGAGAATTTTAAAATGACAGTGTGTTTATCATTGCAAAATTTTAGGTGGAGCTGGAAGGCGGTCTGCTGTCTTTCATTCTCCACTCCAAAGGCCATGTGATTGAACTCAGCATGTGGGTGGGGCTTAGCTACTGTGATGGAGACTGGAAAAAGTTATCATTGGCAAAACGTGGCTCCCTTGTCTCTGCTGCGGTTGACGACTGGGCAGAAGAAACGAGGGGAACGGGAGAAGCAGTGACGCTGAGGGTTGATTCATCGTTATATTTGGGGGGCGTGCCAAAGGAGCTCGTACATTCAGCTCTGGACAGCCGGAGCCACAAACATGGTGAGAAATATGTAAACACAGTGTTTTTAGTTTCCCCCATTAAAAAACTTCAGATGTTCAACCCAAATAAAATGTTTTATTTGTGAATATGGTGCCAAATTTACAGATTGCACTAAATTGAATTCATCTTTTCCAACACATACTTGGTTTGTCTCTAATTCACTTTTTTGTATGACAGGATATGTAAAGCTAATGCAAATGTTCTGGTATTTACTCACATTTAATAAGGATTTTTTTTTTTTTATCCCAATGAGTTCCACCCATATTAATACACTGTCAGGAATGAACAACTTTGATATTTGATCAGAAATAGAGAAAATATTGTGGGAAACATGTTTTTATTGATAAAAGATGTAATTCTTTCTGTTCTTGTTATCTCTCACAGGTCTAGGAGGTTGTATAAAAGGTCTGACCATACGAAGATATGAAAGAAAACCTCCAGTCAGTCACAGTGTTAATCTCTCCATGGCCTCACGCCACGCTGTTAGAGTCTATTTGGATGGTTGTCCCACCAGTGAGAGCCGCTACAACTGCAGAGGAAATGATTCTGTATTAGTCTACACTGGGAAAAGGAATCAAGCCACAGACCATAGTCTCCAGCCTTTCACTGGTAACCGTATGCAATGCATATAACACATCATTAACACAGAAAATGTAGGTACTAAACAAAGTGTGGGAACAGCATTGCTTATTAACAAAATCTCCTGTTCCAGGAATTGAAAAATTGTTTTCACTAAACAAGTTGACGAAACATTTGATGATTTTGATAATGTAGAGAAAAATTTGAAGATAAAAATGATCTAAATATCGGCAATATCAGAATATCAGCAGTTTATTGAGAAAGGTTTACTCGTGTTGGCATCTCAAGATTTCCATCTAAATTGCCCACAACTGAACAAGCAATTTCTTTCATCCAGGAGTAAAGACACACAAAATTGCATGAGCACAAAATACTTACAATTAGGGTGAATCTATGACAATATACATGCTAAAGATAGCAGAAATAATTAACAATTAACAAGCATCTGCCAACAATAATCTTTAAAAAAAAAATATTTTGATCATTCACATGCAGGTTCCATCCTTCGGCTTTCGGATGAAATTTCAGGATGAAGCTAAAATGCAGTGTAACCTATAAAGGTGAACTTAATGTAACCTTCTCCAAATTTATGAATGCACATGTCCAACGGTTCAACTGCTGTTTCGTCATCATGGATGACAATGCCTTATCTCACGGGGGTGGTATCATAAGGGAACGACAGCTGGAGACTGGGGCCTGCAGTTTCTCCAGATCTGAGTCCCTTCAACACGAGTAGGATGCCATGCTTCAGTAGTCAACTTGTGAACAGCATGAGACTTCATTGTCAACCTGTAATTGATGGTCAAGTTATTGTCATGTGCCCTTATTGTTTTTGCTGTGGTATACACACCACTTTTGTTGACCTTTTTTTAATAAATTGTTTGAGATGAGAAAATCACCATAGCATGCTTCTACTAAAATACAATACTTTCATGATACACTATCACTATAGCATCAAGGTTTTACATTTTCCACAAATTTTTCCCAAAAGCCACACATCCCTAACTTTGTGTGACTAGTGTGAGGCTTTTTTTTATTCATTCAATTTCTTTAATGTGAGGAATCTCTCCTTCTCCTGGTCTTATGTCCCCCCTAACCCCCATCTCTTTTGTGCCAAAAAACACTTTTTCAGAGTACTTGTACAGGTTTGTTGCCTTGTCAGCAGGAGGGATGGCCACAGGACCTTGGCAGAGAGGACGCAGCCGAGGCATAGGTACGTTTTTTGACGTGATGTGTTTTGGAATCAGCATTTCACTTTGAAAATGTATCGTTCAGTAATCATTTACTGAAAGATGACCTCAGTTTACTTACTTGACTTTTTTTCTGTGTTTTTTCTCTTCGATCTTAAGACCTTAAGATCTTAAGATCTTAAGTATGTAAAACCACTAATATCTTGTACGGTATGTGAGACTTATTCGAAGCTAGTGATATAATATGCCTGACGTTATGAGAGATTGATAAAGCCTCAATAAAGGGCATCACAGTAAAAGGCTGTTAACCCAGAATGGCCTGTGTGGTCCCTTGTGTAATATAAAGCTGCTCGTTAGTAGTGAACGATTCACTGTTAGGTCTCTGTACACCATGCTTTGACCAGAGAGACGAATGGAAGAAAGAGCGAGAGAGGAAATGCTAAAAACATTTAGAACTGAAAAGAAAAAGCGGATGGAGGAAGCCACAATGAAATGTAAGAGGAGAGAAGATACTCAATAGTCATAACATACATTTAGGTAAAGAATGAACAGCAAAAAGAGAAGTGATTTGAGAGAATAAAAAACAGATATTAAGATAATATTAAAGAAATTAATGGATGAAAATAAAAATGAGGAGGTAGCAGGAAAAAAGGAGTTAATGAGTTAAGAAAAACAAAACGATCGTAAGTAATGGAGCATGAAGCGCCTTTGTTTTCATGACTTTAGATGCTGTTCTCACCCTCCTGCACAAAACCCAAAGCACAGCAGCTTTGAATGAGTGAGGTTGATAATGTGGAAAGAAGACAAAACACATAACTTTTAAACATGTATGCTTAATATGAATGTTCTCCATAAATTATATTTGCTGCACAAGAACATATTTTGTTCCGATCATCTCCTCTTTTTATGCAGTTTAAGAGTTGACAGCATTTTTGCTTCTCGGCCCACTCTTGACTAAGTAACGCTAGGAATAGATGTGACGGTAGATGAAAGGGATGACTGGAGACCGTGAATATCGGGACAGGGGAGGCAGGAAGTGATGAGATGGACCATCCCGGGCTGCTGAAGGTGTCAGAGAGAGAAATAAGGGGAGTGCTACAGAGAAGGAGGGAGGCTGATTGCTGTGAAATATAGCCCAGAATGAATGGGTGGCTGTATTAAATCAGTGCTGAAAAAGTTACTACTCTCATAAATACTATTTATGCTAATGGTGAGGTATGATTTACTGGGCCTATTAAAACACAGCAAGATGGTGAATGCTTTTTGTGTAATCCCATGTTTTTCAGACCTATTGTTTTGCTTTTTCCAATGTATATTTTCCTGTTTGGCTTGTATTTTATATGTTCAAATGACATTTAGTCATCCTGATCGCCCTGGTCTGATTTACAACTTCTTTAATTTTTTAATTTATTTTTTTTTCAATTCTTAGTGCATGATTCTGTCTTGAGTAATCATTGTATGTGGTCATTTAGTTTATTATGCTGCCTTTCTCTCTCTCTCTCTCTCTCTCTCTCTCTCTCTCTCTCTCTCTCTCTTTAGTGCCCACATCTGTTTCACCTCCTACCAGTGTGCAGAGCCTGGATGGCTTCAGTGCCATGGTGAACTGGGTGCCACCCGCCAGTGACATCAGAGGGCTGATTGACAGATATGAGCTGAAGGCCTACAATAAAGATCACCCAGAAGTCTCGCCTGTCAAAGCCACATACTTGGCTAATGGAAATTTCACAGGTAAAACAAATTCACTACTTTTTATTTAAGTACATGTATTTTCTCAAGCCAAAACTAACTCCCATATGAAAATTGTATAATCAGGATTCACCTATATATACGTATGGCATATAGCAAGCATATGGTAAACAAAGCTTACATTGTTCTTCTTTATTGCTTCAGCAATCTTTACACACTTCACATGACATACAATGAATGGCTGCAATACAAGGTGCTGACCTACTATTGAAAACTATTTAGGTTTCAGTGCTCTAGGACACTTTGACATATGGGCAGAGGAAATGGGAATCGTACCGCCAACCGTGAAGTTGGAAGACAACCTGCTCTCCATGTTCATTCTTGCATACCTTCTGTTTAAGTTATTTTGGACTGCTTTGCATCACTTTTTTGACTTACAGTTTCAGATGTTGCCTTCCTTTGATGGTTAGACCTCATAGAAATGTAAAGGTAATGTTTCATTTGCATTTTTGCTTTCCCTGTGCTGTCGTCTTGTGGGAACATTTTGGCTCTCAGAAAAAATTATTGACATGCCTTTTTCACTCACTTTGATCATGTCTTTTATGCGACCACACTGTGTCCCCGGCAAACCCTGTTAATATCTCCTTGGCAAGTCCCCAGCTTGAGGAGACTGTCTCCATGTGGAGCAAGACACTCAGGACTACCCCAATGATGTCATACCCTGGCATCGCTCCTTTTTTTCCTCTCTCTCTCGCTGTTGCTAACTTTCCGATCTTTCCTCACTTCATCTTTTATGATGATGATGATGATGATGTCTGCCTCCGCTGCTGCTATTCGTCCCTCCTCTCGTCCACTCTGCTATGTCTCTAGGCAAATATGAAGATGAGCTCTCTGTCTTCGTCTTTCTCCGTGTCTCTCTCTGGTTGGTCTCCATTCCCTCCCTCTCCTTTTGCCAGACAGAGTCCACTGTGATAAGTCTTCCTTTTAATTTATGATGGCCCCGACACCTGACTGAATTGCACCAATGGCTAAAAAACACAGAAAGCAAATGAGGGTGTAATGGGAGCGGAGCGGGGCCCTGGCCCCTAATTGAATTAAAAGACATGGGTAGAGAGAAAGAGACGAGTGGAGGATGATTGGACACAAAAGGTGGGGAGAGTTGGAGGGCGGGGAGTGATGTAAAAGAGTGGAGAGGGCCAAGACAGTGAGGACAAAAAACATCTGAGCGAGACGACTGTAGCTTTACAATTAGAAGAGACTCTCTTTGTTTGCCAAACACAGTAAGTTTGCTTAGCAACAGTGGCTCCCAGAGACAAGTGAGGCATTTAAATGGCACTGTTAAAGCATATTGATATGAACCTCAGACACATACAAAGCACGCGCTAAAAGGACACTCAGCCAGCTGAGGGAGGATTGGCACAGAGAAGTGTCAAAGTGAATCAGTTCTTAAAGCAAAGCACACCTGCACACATATAAAATGCCAATATGCATTTTGACAGCTGAGTTTGCAAAATCCATTGAGTACCTTCTGATCAATTAACTTTTACTTATATTGTGCATTTTTACTACTTATGAGTCTGTTCACACTTTATATGATCAGTCACAATTTCTCATTCACTCATACAATTATTTCCATGCTTAGACACCAATAGTGTCATGTCAAATGCTCCCACACCACTGGGAGAAACTGGGCTCGGTGTCTTGCCCAAGGACACTCCACCACATGGACGGGGGGGATGGATGGTTGAACTGCCAACCTTTCAAGTGGAAGAAGACTCAATTTATCAACTGAGCCACAGCCACACCTACTTGTTTTGAATGACACTCCCTCTCTCTTTACGCCATTCCTTACATGTCCACATCCTCTCTAGGTGTGCTATCGGGCCTCACACCATCTACTCGCTACATTGTCACTGTGAGTGTCTGTACTCCTGTTGGATGCACTGAGAGTCTTCCCAGTGACTACAGTAAAGATGATGCTTTGAGATCCTCTCTCACAACCCCTGTAGAAGGTAGGAATCCAATTACACTTCCAGCCACCCAAAAGCAGAACTTCTCTTTTCTCCATCATGCCTTGATCGTTCAGCAGTGACAATAATTTATGACTGATTGTGCACCTCGAAGCACTGTTAACATACTTAAACCCACTCATCCCATCTCTCAAGTGCGAGCTTTAGCATTTAACAGGGAAAAAAAGGAATAGCAACACATGAAAGTCAGGCACACTGGAATTGGATAAAGAAAAGAAAATTGTACAGGTAGGATAGCTGGATAGGGAAACAGAATATCCCTCAGTGCTAATGAATAGTTGAAGGAACACTTCAGATTTCTTATGTCAAAAGTTCCTGAAGAGAAAAATATGAGAGGTAGATTTTTCTTAATGTTTTGTGCTACATTAATCTGTGTTTGACTAACTGGCCTTGTTGGGAAGATAATGTGACGGCAGGGGTCACTACAGAGACAGCAAAAATCAATCACAAGTAAAAGAGTTAAAAAAAACAGATTACTGTATTGATTCTTGCTGAGTGCAAAGTTAAGGCACTGAAACATGTTAGGGAGATTGGATTAACATTTTATTTTACAGACAAATACAGTCAGTATTCATACAGTATCTTCAAGAGGAAACTGAACAAATGAAACTACATTAATTATTATTCACTCATATTTGATCGTTATAAGCTCTATAAAAGTGACACTACACACACGTATACATGTTTCCATACTTAATTTCTCAGCTTAGTCTTCAGTTGATATATTTCATTTCTGGTTTTCCCTCATTACTTATCAAAACCTATTAGCTTACCAAAAGATAGACTTCTATTTGTTATTAAATTGTTAGAAATATTCAGCGTTTTTACATGTCTTACTTTTAGAAACATTTCTGATATTTCAATGGAATTTCAGCTCCAGATGCTGTCACTGCACCTGCTGCAGTCTCATCACCCACAGCGCTCAACCTTACGTGGGATCCTCCATCAAGGTTTCACGTTTCCCATCTTTCCTAAAACTTCAATACTAACTGAAGTAAAGAAATTAGATGGACAGATGTATAGGCACATTGCATAAGCATATAAATAAGTGCCTGATTCAATTTATTGTATCCTGTTTTACCTTGAATAATCATGCACCAATGTATTTCAAATACTTAATATCATACTATTGTCATCTCTTTTGTCTTTTTTATTGTTCCAATAATAGGCCGAATGGAGACATTACAGAGTAC
>OMNM01009188.1:5582-16131 GCA_900302745.1 Parablennius parvicornis | reverse complement strand
TTTTTTTTTGTATTGGGCAGTTGTCTTCAAATTTTGAATATTTCGAATTTCTGTAGATTCTTCATCAGACGAAATGTGGAAAAAAAAAAAAGAAAAGAAAAACGTTGAAATCCCAGAAGAGATGACGCTGCTGCTCGCCAGCTCCTCCACCCAGCTCCAGTTTTTTATTGCATATCTGTCAGATGGAGACGACAGCGACCTTCTGGTCACCAGGAACGCTCCTTTAACCTTCAGGCTGCTCCGGTGTTGGAATGCTTTGGTAATGAAAAAGGGATGAGATAGTTTATTATGAAGGAGTGCGAGACAAAAGAAAGCAATGGGAGTGGAACCAAAGCCGTCGTTATATGACTGATAATGCCTGATGTGAGAGATCACGCAACAACGCTGTGTATCGCCGGCGGTGGACATGACTTCATTTTGCATGCGGAGGGACAAACATTCACTTATAGGCTATTTCACATCTCTCTCTCTCTCTCTCTCTCTCTCTCTCTGTCTCTCCGAGCCATATGTTACTTTGATACGTGCCGTATAAAACAGTTTGATTATCAGAATTAATCAGCACATTCCTTTTCCCTGAGATTCGGTTGTGGACGACCCTTTGAACTTCTCCTTTAAAAAAAAAAATTGACAGTCGGGAGAATATATAAAGTGTGAAATTTCAGACCAAACACAGAAAAGTTGTTCTACTGATAAAAAACGACCGGAGAGATTTCATCATGGGAAACTTCAAATCTCCACTGAACACTTTAGTGTTTAGACAGATTAAATGAATCGACTAGATCTGACAATCTTAAATGAATAGTGTGTGAGTAACAGATTTTTTGGACGGATCATTTTAGTAATCTGAGTTTACAGTACATCCAGTACATGTTCTTATTTTTCCTGAGGCAATATTCCAACACATGTTGCACCCAGTGCCGCCATTTTAATCCGAATACATCATGTGTATGAAGTGTAGGTGTGAGTTCTTCTATTGGCTACCAAAGGTCAAAGGTCAAATAAAACGGCCATGGACGGATTACATCTCATATATATCTAATGATATGACGACCACTGATTATGAGACCAAATCTTGTTTCTATGAGTGCAAACATTTCGTTTCACATTTGTATTTCATACAGTAAACATGATAAAGACACACACTGTTCACTGTAGATGAAACTTTTCTTCCTTCATAGCGACTCAATTCAGATTTTTGTCTCAGTTCAGACTCATATCTGACCTATTTTGTTCCAATTCTGATATTTTTCTACTTCGACTGCTTCGTCATTGACGTGTGACTGACGTCGCTGATAAGCTCCGGAGGAAATAGCTCTGCCAGAATAAAAGCTGTGCTCTTTTTTTCTTTTCCTCATTCTTCTTCTTCTTTCCTCCTCATGTCGTCTACATTTTGTCGCTCGTATTTAACAACCACTTGAAAACGGATCTACATGCTGACCACTGTCGCCAGATATGGTGGTATCCCCCAATTGGGGAGTCAAACTCTCCTACCTTTTAACTTTATTTGTTTCCTGCATTTGTGTGCTCATGGCGTGTTCTTTATTACACATATGATAGTTTTAGAGTTTTAACATGGTTCCTACACAGGCTGAGATTTGTGCTGGTTTTTATTGAGGTTTGTGGGTTTTACTTTGTTTGGGCTGGGAATAGTGAGTCACATCTGGCAACCCTGGTGCGGACCGGCGTGCCAGGCGCGCATAGCTCGTGACTTCATATTATCTTCTGTGCTCTGGGGCCCGAAAATAACCGGTCCGATCACGTTCACACGGCAGGTCATGATCAGGCAAAAGAAAAAATCGGATCCCAGCAAAAAATCTGAATTGAGCATCAAGACCTGCGTTGTGAAGGGAGCCTTAGACGATGATGGAGTGTATATCTTTTTCCTGCCACACATATTTAGTTCTCTTGCAGAGGATACTTGTAAAACTAATTAGAGAAATTCTTTCTTTGCGGGAATTGTGGCTGTGAGTCACCTTAGAAATGAAATATTGAAAAAAACCGAACTGAAAAGTTGGAGGAGAGTCAAATGTGGAGAACGAGACAGCTGTCACCTCAAATAAATGATCTTTATTGTGCCAACACAGAAAAGTTTTCAATGGATTGTTTTTAAAGGACACCCTGTGTTTTGCCATGGAAGATGAAATGTTTACAGGATTTGCAGCAGTTGAATGGTGGGCTTCTCGTAATGATTGATTGAGATCTTTCCGTTGGCCACTGAGACGTGATTTCAGCCGAGGTTTGACGGGCTGCAGGTCCGTGATCCCTGCAAAAGAGTAGCGCAGATCCTCCGGTATGTTGAAGGCTTGGCCCTTGTAGACCAACTGAGTCTTAACCCCTTCCATGGTGCTCATGGTTATAACACCGAGCATTCCCATCACTGGACCTGAGGGGCAGTTCAAATACCTCCAGGTCACCGGGGGCCCATATTAACAGAACCACGGCTTTGTCACCAATCCCACTCAACTTCAAGGATCTTTATGGGAAACAAATCGATCAAGTCCTGACTCCATAACCGCTCCATGGCCATGCGGACGGAAGCGACATGAAGACATCTTTTATATCTGTGGCTCCTGCTCTCGGCTGAACTTTGAAATGATAGTAAATTAGGATGACAGTCAATTAAACAAATCACTCAGACGTGTGCAAACTGCCATGGTTTACACACCAATCTGAGGTTTAACAATCGATTTCCTCTTCCTCCAGACGAAGCTGACACCAAATGAAAAAGCAAATAAAGAAGCATCACATTTTGCTGCACTGATAAATAAATGCATGACTTTTTTTTTTTTTTTTAATTCCAGGTAAACATCTGCTCTCTTCTCTCCTGACACCCAATTAAATATCAGTTCAATTACCTCTGCACACAATCCACAGATCCCTTTAGCTTTTCAACCAGAGCACAAAAATCAAACAATTAGCTGGAATCAAATCAGACTTTCCATCTTCGGTTCAGTAATGTTTACTAGATACATGACCGGGAAGAGTTTTCTTTTCTTTTTCTGTGAGGTAAATATGACTGGCTTGAGTGAGAAGAACAGATTGGAGCCTGATTCAAGTGAAAACGTGTCGTTTACATGTTTTCCTTTCAGAAAAGTTTCACATTTAAATGGCAACGTTTTGAAAATGATGTCCCATTTACACCAAAAAGGCAGAAACTTTGATGTAATGTTCATGTTGGCCCACAAGTAGGTGCTATTTATCGTTTTAGTAATGAAACCACAACCACATGAAGCAGAGATGTCATGGAAACAGATCCCCAAAATGGAACAAAAGTTTTTCACTTAAAAATGACGTGTAATTGAGGCCGTGGTCTGTAAAACCCGTAAGCTGTGGACAATCTGCATGTTCTCCCTGGGTTTTCTCCAGCTGTATAGTCTATTCTCTTGCTTTTTGATGATGTCATCAAGCTGCGCCTGCTTTAGAAAGCATCACAGTAACAGCTGCAACCATTTTACTTAATTATTAATTTGAAATATATTCATCTTTATTTATTTTATTTAAGAATTTTGTGTTACATTTTTCGGGAAAAGATCCATTACCCATCTTGAATATGACTTGGAACAGTTTTGCTTTAAAAAAAAAAAAAAAATTCTATACTTTACTATACTTATACTTTTGAAGTGTGTTTATTCTGCTGCATCGTATCTGGTATGTCAGTGTGTTCACAAACAGATATATATTAAAAGCTATATATCGCTTCTGCATATGCTTCAAATTATACAGCGATATAGATTTTCGACTTAATGTAGCATGAAAGATAATCCACTTTTGGTTAATTAACATGAGTCTACGTCCATTTTACCTGTTTGCATGTTGATAGTTTGCATGTCAGCTTTTTAGTTGTGGCTCTTTATTTTTGTCATCGAGTTAGAAATTAATTTCTTTCATTAACAGGTGTTGTGATAATTTCTTCATGGCTGAACGAGTAACGAGTAATTAACTAATGCATTTTAAGTACTGAGTTCCTGGAACTCACCGTCACACATTTCCCTTTATTTGAAGTGTAGCAAGGTTCATACTTCTAAACCTGTCTTTGTATTTCATCCATCTTTTATCCTGTTGTATCCCACCATAGACATCCTGGAGTCAATCACACACAGGCAGACAATCACAAAAAACACTCATTCAAACCTCCGGGCGATATTCCTGATCACCAATTTGCCTGAAATGCAAATTTTAAGGCTTTACTGAGAAAAAAACATGCAAATTCTGCACACAAAGGCCCCCGAAACTTGGAATCAAACCAGTGATGTGTGTGATTATTAACCACTATGCCACTGTCAGGCTTTGATATTATTTCAGCTCATTCCACTTACCCCAAATGTTTTACCCCGTGTGGTATAGCATTATTATCGAGTTGCCGTGAAAGAGAGGTATGAGATCTAATCTTAAACCAGATATTTAGAAATTTTCAACCATTATATTTTTGGGTAACAGTAAAATTACACAGACTAATATTCACCCCCTCGCAGTACTGCAATACGGAGAAGCACAGCCGCCCAGTAAAGGGCAGAACACTGCTGGTGCCTCAGAAGGTCACGGATGAGGCTTACATGTCTTTCTGTACCCTGTCGGCACGCCGTCCCGCTTCCTCCCCGCTGCGGCGTCCTGGCCGTGAAGCAGGAACTCAGAAAGCGAAGGCGAGAGCTATGCAGCTCTCAGCGGGAGCGGTGGCGCGGTGGAATAGGGTAGCATGGTGGAGGAATGACGCTGCCACCTGTTAGCCTCCGATAAACGTCGAAGTCGGGGCAGTAGAAAGGAGGGAGCAGGTATGTCTGCCCAACACAAAAACATTTCTGATTTACGGCCTGATATATCATCATGTTAAGTCCCTGATTGCACCCGTTGAACTGGGAGACACATAGGTGGTGTATATGTGAGTAATAGCAAGGATCTCTAGTAGTACAAGCTCTGCCTGAATGTTCAGATTAAATATGCTTTCATCTTTTGCCATTGCTCCACTGTGACTGTTTTTGTTCATGCTATTTTTTTCAAGTAAATTCAGTACAGTGGTCCCTCCAAGCCAGCGGTGTCAAACGCATGTTATTTCACGGGCCACATGCAAGCCTGAGTGGACCAGGCCAGTAAAATAATTCCATAAGATTCTAACTTTAAAGGTTTTCTTTGTTGTGGCAATCAAGTTTTTTTTAACAAAATGTTTTGCAATTAGTAGTGAAAATGACTACAATCTCATCATAAAGCCAATTTTAATGATACTTTGTGGTTTAAAAGTCAGTTCAATGGTCAAAAAAGTATAATTATGTAGGTATATTTTTGATCAGGAAGTTATGTGTTACCTTACTGGGATTATCATAGCCTATTCCACCTGTTTTTTAACATTGTCTTGATTATATTAATGCTAATATTCTTCCTCCTCGAAGGGTTTATGTTCTCCTACAGAAGTAAAAGACAGTGGGAACTGATTGTGTTGTTATGTTGGGTCCATCTGACTGAGCTGTTGTGTTTGGAAAGCTTCACTATCTGATTTTAGCACATTAGCTTCAACTGGATTGTACTGAAGAATTAAACAAATGTTGAAACTAAAAGGTGAAAAGTTAGATCCAAAAGGGTTTTACAAGTCACCCCGAGGTGAACATGGGAATATAATGGTATATAAAAAATTTATGACAATCCACAATTGGAGGGATTTCAACCTGAACCCATAAATGTCAAGCTATAAAAGGAAGAAAAGCCGATGTGAAGGATAGGTGGGTCTTTGATGGTTTTAATGATTTAGCTCTTTTTCAGACTGTTTCACATTCACCTCCTCAGTGTAACACGCTACTGCTTCAGTGTTTAACCAGCCCTGGTTAAACACCGAAGCACTCAGACTCCCTTCATGAAATAATATCGTAAAAAATTTTTTTAAAAATCACAGCAAAGGTTGTTAATCTACAGCTGGCGTCTTTGCTCAGAAGACATCATCCATTCGGGTTCTACCACTTAACCACTTCTCACACTTAACATCCACTTCTTCCAGATCTACACCCTCAGTCATCCCAAAGCTCTTTTACAAGGTGAGAAGTGTCCAGATCCTACAACAATTGAAAGCAGAGCCGGCCGATCAGCTGCAGCCATCAATCATGCTTCTATCAATCACTGTCACCTGGCCCCGCGCCAACCTCACACCAGTGTCTCCGCCACACCCTCAGCATGCAGCCCTCAGGAATGCTGGGTAATGAGGGATGGCAAGGGGCATCCAGGCATCCGATTACTCGCCATGTTGGGAAGAAAGGAAAGATCTGTCATGTGTGTGAGCTTGTTTACATTTACATCTGAGGGATTAAGGCCCCGCTTTCATGTAGAGCAACAGTGGCGAGCAGTGGCGTGGACTCGTGCATTGCAAACATTGCAAGAAAGTTTGTAAGGACGGGAAAAGGTCACAGTCGGGGAGTCTACAAGTTTTTGATCCAGGCGGGGCACTAAGATTTGATACCGACGTGCAGGGCGACACGTAGTTATCACATGTGGTTGTTTCAGTTGTGACCACCTGCATGATGTTGGACTTCTCAGATCTAATCAGTCATGACAAATGTGAGGCCTTTTTTTTTTTTTTTTTTTTTTTTAACTGTGCGACTGAAGAGGAGAAGCTGCACTTATTGTGATATGTATACAAAGATAAAACTAAACAATGGGGTTTATAACCTGTGGCTCTTTGAAGCAAACATACATTTTATATATTACTTTATCCAACTTCTCCAACGGACTATAAATAAACAGCAAGTCCACCAAGCACTGGTGGAAGTCCATCATTCGCCCTCGAATGAATGTTTCTGAATTTCACAGGAAGAATGTTCAAACTGTACAATCAGAACATATTTACATGTATTTGCACCTTTAACACAAACTGAGTAAACGAACAAGAGGCATTAAATCACTTTAGTTTGGCTTCAGTTAATCACAAATTATACTGTAATGACAAATGGACTTCACTCATATCGCACACCAAGCTCTGTTAGTCACATTCACCCATTCATGTGCACATTCACACACCAATAACCTCCAACGGGACGTTTTAGGATCAGAAATCCTGGAGAGGTGAGATTTCATTATTGTCTTTTGTAAATGTTTTTGAGAAAAAATACACTCATTGATAAAAAAAACTGTTGATATTTACTGCTAGCTTTCAGTGCATCCAATTGAATTAGGCTAACAGTACATACGTTTGATGATTACAGTTGTTCTAAAAGCCAATAAAAACAGCTTTCATACAGATGCATGCTCTCAGAACAACATCAAAAAGCAAAATCTAAACTGAGCAGCTTAGCCTTACAGCTAAGTCTGCTATCTTGATTAAATTCACTATATTACGATTAAAAGCACAACTTCTGACCTGAAGCAGGTTATAGTTGATGTTATTGTACCATCATCAGGGTGTATTTGTATAAACTACATTATATGACTTCAACCCTTATGCAAATTCATAGAGTTATATAACACAACAATTATGATGTTGATATTTACAGTTTCTGATAAAGACCCAGACACATTAACTGATTTCTTGTATATTTATATGTAAAGATCCAAAATCATGCGCACAGACTTGTCGACAACACTTGTAAAGATAATGAATTCATGTTTATTTACTGTTGTGTATTTGTAGATTTTCTGGTTTAGCAATACTGATTCCAGGGATAGCCACTTTAATTCGGCTTGAACATCCAAGATTTGAGTCCACAGACTAATAAGTAGATTTTAAATGGCAGCAAATATCACATCATGCCATGGAAGAGATGGGGATCTCGCCATTAATCTGTGCTACAAACAGCAACTGTTGGAGGGGGGCACCGCAAGGTATTAAGTGTAAATCCTCTTTCCTGAAAATTGTTCACAGCGCAAATGGAAATTCCATCAGAAAAAAAAAAAAATCAGGTTCATTTATTATTCATCGTCACCTCTCCCGCCAACGCCTCACCAGAGAGGATGAAAAACGATGGCGGATAGGCGAGTATATCATGTGGGAGTCTGATATATAGCTATCAAAAGCAGTGAAGTGGAAAAGACTGGCTTTAATACGGTATCTGGTTCTAAGTCCTTACTAATTCAATAACATTATGCCAAAGATTTATTAGGCATCCCATTTCCCATAAACACATCTGCATGCTTGAGTTTGACAGAAGCCGCGCTGCTGCAACATGCAAAGTGTTTACAAGCTGTTCAGGACAGTGTGGACCAAGTTCCCCTCAATATATAATCCCGGGAAATAAAAAAGTATAAAGGTTTTGTTCTCCATGAAGTTATGTTCAAACTGAAACCTCCAGTCATGCTAAATGTCCAAATACAACTCTGATGTTCTTATTATTTCCTATTTCCTTATTAATATCATCTCAAAATATTATATTGGTGGAAAGTGAGGGGTTGAAGCAGTTCAAAAGTCGACTATTGTTTGTACTTTTACCTTTACTGTAGTGCTCTAAATACAACATCCATCCATCCGTCTTCTATAGTGCTTATCCTGTTCAGGGTCGTGGGGCGTTGGAGTCCATCGCAGCTAACTATGGGCGAGGGCAGGCTACGCCCTGGACAGGTCGACAGTCCATCACTGGCCTCTAAATATAACACCACAAGTTAAAGACTCTTTAAAATTCACGTGTGCTCTTCACAGGCAGCGGAACTTTTAGATAAAACTTTGTCTCCATGTCGATGGCGGAAAACAAATCTATTTCAAACGCTGCCACTGTGCAAGTGTAAAGGCGTCTTCTGCACATGCTCAGTAGACGGACAATCAGAACAGTGGTTCAGTGTCATGACTTCCCGACTTGGTACTTTTGTTTTGACAGTCACTGTAATAACAATCCAACTTGGTCGTCTATCCACTAGAATGTCTGTGTTGTCCCATTGTAGGTGTTTATTGTTCTCTGCGTGTATGTGTCTGTGGTTTCATTACAACAAAACAATGGCACCCACTAGTGGCCTAACATGAAAACTGCATAATTTTCAGCATTTCTGTGGGTTGCATGGAAATGGACGTCATTTTCAAAACATTGACGTGAAAACCTGAAACTATTCTGAAATGAAATACCAGAAAGAGTCCCAGAATCTTTCTAACTGACTTTACCTCTATAAAAGTAATTTTTAAAACTCTCCAGAATGTTTAAAACCATTTAAAACACCTGAACTCATCAAACCGGACCGACAGTTTCAAAACAAGTATTTTATTCTTTAATCCAAACTCAGACTCTTAAAACTTTACTTCAATTTTTTCAACACAAAAAAAGGGATTCTTTGAATTAAAATCCTTGAAAACTTTAATTTCTTGAAATCGACATGGACTCTTTAAACGTGTACAGATTACTTTGTCTTCGACCAGAAAGGGGAGAACAGTCATAAAAGTATATTAAAAAGCTGAAATGGACTCAATCCATGATGATCCCGACTGAAGAGCTTCAGTCCTCAAACAGATCAGGGAATTGAAACTCCAACCTTCGGATTAGAAGACGGCCCCCTGTGGTCCCAAAACATGCTGAACTCCCTGCTTTCCTTAAAAGAATAAGCTTGTTTCTCAATCATAAATCATCATGTAAGGATGTCATACACCCCGTCACATGTTTCAAAATTTTCTTTTGGAGGAAAACGGATCATTTTGGTCCGGCGTTGCTGTTATCAGATATCTGCAGAGAGCGTTATATCATCGTCATTCACCTATCAGACCAGAACTAACCTCGTTACGGAGGAATGTGCCTCAGTCGCGCTGGCTCTCCGCAGAGGCAGGAAGTGCTACCTTTCTGGACCTTTCTGGACTCAGACTTCCGGTCTAGACCCTCATGAAGAAAATCCACAATCTGAACCCAAGTTAGACCAGTTCCATATAACTTTCTCCAACTTTCAAAACCTCCATGGGACTTTTTACGTGAAGTCGAGAGCCAGAAAGTCATAAATAAGAGTTTGAAATGCCGTCCGAGCAGTTTGATTTGTAGTTGGAGGGTTAACCCCTTAAATATCTGTGGTTCTGGAGAACTTGAAACCCCACGACTGAGTGATTGTTTCAATGTAAATGGGGCATGAAAGCCCCTCCATAACTTTTTTTTCCTCAAGGTCTTTTCATGCTTGATTATACATCCCACAAGTGACTCTTAGTTTTCAAGTGGCTGCTTTATAGTTTGGAAAGTTGACCAGCAGTCCGTTCCCCCCCCTGTGGATCGTACGTTTCTGGAAGAGGTAAATGACAAATGACCGATTCAGGAATATTGTAGCGCGGCTCCCCGAGTGGAGGGAGACCCTATGTCAACATGATATGTGCTTGTTGTGACAGGGGGCTGCTGCGTGCACAAACACATGGCTGACTTTGGAGGTATAACTGAGGCCGGCGCAGTGTTGACACCTCCAGCTGTCTCTGGGGTTGGAATAAAGATCTGACACCCGCAGCGGCCCAGCGTAGACACCAGCTGGGCCTGGAGCCAGACAAAATGTCTTTCACCTCCTCTATCAACACCGCCATTCTCTTCCCCTCACAACCACAAGTCTCCCTCCTTCACCTTCTTCCACTCCCTTGCCCTTTTTCTTTTATCTTCCCTTCTTTTTCTCGTTCATCCAACATCCCCCCCCCCCC
>OMNM01009184.1:4525-28719 GCA_900302745.1 Parablennius parvicornis | reverse complement strand
GAGGAGGAGAAGAAGGAGGTTGGGAACAACAATGACGTAATGGAGAGGAAGTTTTTGGGCTTTTAGTTGAATAAAATCTCACATTTACTTCGCTTTTCTCTCTCTCTCTCTCTCTCTCTCTCTTTAGGGATACCATTAACAAGGCCATCTGTGTCCAAATCCTCTTCTGGTATCACCCCTCCCACTCCAGTTTCCCTCTTGCCCTCTCCTTCTATCTCTTCTGCTCCTTCTCTTTTTCTGGGGAAATAAAGGCCCACACAGTTGCAGCCTTGACAGCCCCCACTAAGAATCCCCCACTACAAAAGAGCTCCAACTTCCCCCAAGGCAGGCTGGGGTTGAATGGGAGCCTCTGGGGTGTGGATGAGAAGCAGAGGATGGAAGAGGCCACCCTCCGCACAGTCACATAAAGGGTCTGTGTGTCAGGCTCATGATGAGCAAGGGGCATACCCAGAAGTCCATCCTCCACACAGGGAGCTATTCCCCAAAGATTTTTCATCCTTTTTTTTTTTGGGTGAGGATTTCAACATGCTGACAAATCTAACACACACAAAGAAAAGGAGAGCTGGGTGAAGGGAAAGGGGCGTGGGCCAAAATGAAGGTGATTGCCACTTGGATCAGTGTACTGCTCCTGCTTACAGCTCACTGCTCAAGAGCATGGCTGGAGCACATTCTGATCTGAGAGCAGGACGGTGGGAGAGATAGAGAAACAGAAAAGAGGGCAAGAGGGAAGGAGAGAGAAAGAAAGAAGTGCAAGCAAGCACAAGAAAGCCTCTTTATGGCAGCCTGAACACAGAGAGCCATTTACCCAAATCCACATCCCTGTTTCCGGTGGAACCGAAAATAAATGCTCACATACTTTGTAATTGTCACCCTTAGAAATGACTAGCTCTGGATTAATGCATAAAATATGCCCAGAATCAACTGTTAAAATGGTTGAAAAGGATTTATGCATGAGCCCTCGATTCTTGCTGGCCTCATCAAGAATCAATAATTAAAGAAAATATCAGACCACCTCAAATGGCAACAAAGACATCTGATGTTTCAGTGGTTTGCCCCCTCAACGTGGGGTTGAGTTCAAAGTGAATGATAACACACTCACTAAACTCCAGGTCTTTGCTGTGAACAGTCCAATGAGAGCTTGCCAGCCTAAATGCCACAGGTTTAGCGTTTATCTGTACACGATGTCGCGTGTGAATGAAAGTGACGCTGCAACCAGCTCCACGGAGAAATGTTGTTGAAGATTTGGGCAGAATGTATACTCTGCTGCTATAGACAGTTGAAGGCACTCACATGGAAAATATAGTTTGTGTGCAACAAAGCAATAAAAAAAAGCAAACAAACAACAACAAAATGTCAAGAGGGAAAATCTGAGCGGCACAAACACCAGAAGCTCATCTGACACATATCTGAGCCTCTAAAACCCAGATCTGTTACAGGCAGACAAGGGCCTGTTATGATGAAAAACAGATACTGTAAGTCAGAGCTGGTGGTGCACGTGGCAGCTGCTGGTTGTCCCGCATGTGACTTCAGGGCCGCTTAATCTGATTGTGTGATGTGTCCCGGTGGTCAGATGACACTATTCAAGGGCTCTGGCGAACAGCAGCGCTGGCAGCAACTACAAATGAGCAGTTTGCATATGTATGACCCCTGGCATCCCAGCGCCACTCAATCAATCACACATCGACTATAGCTGCCGTCGGCTTTTGGTTTCCTTGTGCTCTCTGTCTCTGTCTCTGTCTCTGTCTCTCTCTCTCTTTTAGGACAGTCTTTTTGGTTGCTGCTATCATATTTCTTGACTTGTCCTCCATCCTTCTCTGTCATGCTAGTATATCTTAGCCCCCTTCCCCCGATCAACTCACCCACCCACCTTGCGCTCTTTCTCTTCTTGGTATCTCGCCGCATCTTTGCTTTCGCATATTAGCAGGGACAGTGCATTCTCAAAGACAGCGAAATGCTTTTACACGTAGGGGAGCTTTGCATCTCACAGCTGGTGCGGAGGCGGGCCTCCATGCATCCACAGGGGGAGAGGTAGAGACTCGTGTTTGATGGCCACAACTGTGAGGTTAAGCAGCACTTTGGTTCCACTTGGAGGAACATGCATCACAGGGATATTTTATGAGCAATTGTTTGCTTCCACTAAAGCTTGATATTAGCAAAAAAGTTTGACCGTGTAACAACACTCCTTTGCTGAAAACAACACATCTCGAGGGTGCTGTGTCTCACTCTTTGGCTTGTGGCTGAAGGAGTTCAAAGCTGTGGCTCAGAACATGGCATCAGGCCGGTCTGATGTAATTTGAGGGCGTGGTGGGAAAGTTTAGCAGCACCGTGCTGGGGGAGGATGGGCAGTGTGCTATGATGCTGAGGAAGAGATCAGAGCCCAGTTTATCAAAGCATATCAGCAGCAGAGTAGGAGAGAAAGGTCATCATTTAGAGCATCTTCAAAGCCCATCTGCATTCCTCCTAAGGTTGGAGTATCTCTGATAGCTGGCCATAACTAGATTAGTTCTGGTTGACCCTTCCACAGTACAATCTGGAAAATAGGTCCAGGCAGCCTATTGTATGGCTATTAATCATTACATTGTTTATCCTGTCGTCTTATGTTTATTCATCTTAAAAGCCTTGCCAACTTCAGTTGTAAATTCACAGCAGCAATTTCCAAAAACATCTGTTTTCCTGAGGTTTAGCGACATGATATGTACTGTTTGAGTGATTTTCTATTTGTCTTTGGATTGGTGTAATATTTTTGGCTACAAAAGGTAATGTTGCTGCCAATGGGGTTGTCTTCTGATTTGGAACTGGAAACAAGTTTACAGGAAGCAGTGATTTGTTCAAAAACATGTTTTTTTGATTGTGATTATCGTACGGTGAAAGAAAGAATAGCACATGCTTTGCTTTAATCTTCATTTCGTGTTCTACTTATGTCCATGTCCTGTGCAGTGTTCCAACTTGCCAGGGCATAATGAACACTCAAAATTGTGAGACTGAAGACTTTTCTCCATCTAAAACCATTCACTTTATTTAACATCTGCTGTATTGAGGTCAGGATAGGTCGTAGCAGGACCAGGAGCAGTATGTAGGAGAGGTCACCTGTTCACACGTATATAGACAATTACTCATTCACATACCCACTTTTCCAGTCATTTGATTGTTACTGCTTAATCAAGCATGTTTTTTGGTTTTGAGGTGAAGCTGTGGGAAACAATACAAAACCACACAGGGTCAGGGAGATCATTCAAATTCGAACTGGAGGGCCTGATTGGCCAGCAGAGTAGAATTTGTAACCTTGCATTGAGGTGACAGTACTAACAACTACATCAATAGTTCCCACACTCCTTTTTTTTTGGAGCTTATCCAGATTGCCTCTAAAAACAAATGTGGAGGCCTCGTCTGGACTCAGATTTAACAAAATGTCAGAATGAAGACAAATGCTGGCACAGAGTCCAGAAAATTTATTTTTCTTTTTTCCTGTGATATGTAGAAATCTAATTTTAACATACTCAAAGCAGACAAAGCATTGCCCACTCCCATGATCTCCGACAATACACTGTGCCCAAGGGTTAGGGACCACTGCACTGCATCACAGCACTGCTTTCGTTGATAACAAATGGTATTTGTACCCTAGTCTGATACAGTGTGTTCCGGTGAGTCATCTTCTATTGTTGCCCAGGATCATAAAACAAGAACTATGCTCTTGGATATTTTTCTGTTACTTTATGTAGAGTCACACATAACTCATCCTACTGCTGTGAACATTTACCTGCACTTAGCAAATCGAAAGTTGTAAAATAGTTCCTAACAAAGACATGTTTTATACTCATTTTTTTAAACAATGCCTGTTAAAACCAGTGCAGCCCAGCTGTTTTGGATATTTCATACAAAAAAAAATACAAAAAAAACAATGGGATCCAGAGTCTGAGACCATTAGTGGAGACAATTTCATTTAGCAGTAATTTATCCCAAAGCTGAGCTAAAAAATGTATCTCTAAAAACATTTTTCACATTACCTGAGAATAATTATCACGCTCCCTTTTGCTTTTATTGACAACATGTATTTCAGCTGGCATAGGCATGTGCAAAACCCAACTAACCCACGTTACCCCAGCATGATTTGACATAGTTCCAAAAAGCTGCTTGTCATATCATTAAACGCTCAGATTTCTCAGTTCGCCGGTGCAGTAATAGCCCTTTTTCCCCCAGTCATTCACCGTGACATGCTGGTAGTGTTCAACCTTGTTTCTCTCCTGAAGTGGTTTCGAGATCGCTACTAAACAGCGTTCTTTTGACAGCACTTTTCCTGACTGGAGTTTGGCGCTCTTTATTTGGCAAATTCTGTGATCAAGTTGCCTTTTCTATCTCTCAGTGAAGAAAGCTTGACATATTGGTATTCTGATGGTGTGATTACTTTGGTCCCCACCGATTGTGCTTTGGATACGACAAATCCTGTTTCTGCAAAGTGTTTTGGAGTGCCTTGTTCTGCCCCCTTAGAAACCTTCAGTCTAGCCGTGATTTGATGGTGAGGAGGTCTGTGTTTGCACAGAATAATAATTTGATGCAAGCTTCCACCTTGTTTTGATGCTTGATATTTCATCTTTAGTAAGACATAATCTGCTGGGAATCATGTGGGACAGACATATTCACAAGTTCATCCACAACCTTTAATATGTAGCTATAGAAAAACACAGACTGCATCTGTGATGTGTTTGTCTGTTTGAAAGATATAACAATATACAAGAAAATCTGAATCCAAAAAGGTCTTTGTTCATTTTTCTTTGGTCTTTATTATTTCAGCTTCACTTTACATGTCACTTTTGAATCTTTCCAGCTCAACAATTTTTCAGATTTTTTTTCCAATTTTCCAAGGTTTGCCTTAACAGTTGCAGTTTCTTTAGTGTAGTCGGAAATTAGGGGGTCCTATTGAACACAATATGTTTTTTGTTGTTGAGTATTTTCAGTAAAAACAAGCACGATACACATCACAAACAAATGGCACTGTGGGGTGTACTGAAGCACCGACAACAGCCTTATCGTTATTGTTTCTCAAACACTGTAGCAGTCCAGAAAGTATAATCTGGTCATAAATATATATTATGGCTGAAGGTCTCCCTGATGTGACAAAATTAGTTTTAATGCTCCCAGCATAGATATAATGAACTGGGATAAGCTAAGGAAAAGACTTCAAAACAATTACCTATGTTTATGAGTTACTTTATGACACACGACACCCACGGTGACCTTAAAATCTTATTGGAGGATTTTGCATATGCATTTAATTTCAAAACCCTTTAAAATCTTATTTAAATGTTTGGGTTAATTTTCGTGTTGCTGTTTTTACTCAACCTTTTGAGTAACACTTTTGTTGTCAGATTTGGATTCAATAAATTTAGCTTCGTTTCAAAGTACGACGTCTGCAGTTTCAGTTTACATTGAAGCATCTGGGCTCAGATTAAATACTTCCTGTATAGTTTTAAGCAGTCAAGTAAAGTGCAGAGAGTCCACGACTGTTTTCAAAGTTCTTGTTGTGGTTTGAAGAATTTGTATATTTTAAACTGTCTCAAGATTCATTTTAAGGGTCTTTGTCTTGTCTCAACAAAGTGTCTACTTTCAATGAGTCCTAATCAGGACTAAAAGAAATCCAAAAGAAATGCAATTTTCCTGAAATGCTGATACTGCACATGCAAACTTTGGCCTTTGTAAATCGTTGTTATGCTCAGGTGCGAGTAGATGGATAATAAAAACAACGGTGGCCTCCAGATTGACATGACTCCCAGTCCATATACTTCTGGGACTTAGTCATTTTTACAGTCACCATCAATCCAATTTCATCGTCTATCTGTGTACTCGCCATTTGTAATGTAGATAATGCATTGTTCTCTGTGCACATGTGCGTTTGGTTTCATTAGAAAGACAAGCAACAGTTTCAAATCGTGGCCCAAAATGAAAAACATAAAGTTTTCATCACTTCTGTCATTTCTGTGTAAACAGACAAAACTTTGAAACAAAAATGCCAAAATAATGCATTTTCATTGGAGACATGTAAACAGGGTCTCAGTTGGCTCCACGTCTGTTATAAGGAGTTTCCATTGCATTTATTCTTGAAGAGGATGTAAGAAAACAAAGTATGAGCCAAAAGATAAATAGATAATCAGAATCCAAAACATTAACAACAGTCACAAAATTATAAATACCATTTCTGTCTGTACATTTTTTTTTAAGTTTAGGTGTGTAACTGGTTTGTATATGGGGTTCATCCGTCAGTATGTAGAGGGAAAATGGATGTGCCATGGCATCGAGTGTGGGTGGGCCTGCAGACACCGCGTGCACAAGTGAATAGGAGGGTTTCCAACTGAGTGTGCGTGAGTATTTGTTTGTTTGGGGTGGCGCATGTGTGGAACAGCGGCAGCATGGGAGTGGGGTGGTGGATGGGGATGTACGCTGCACAGTGAGGGAGGTATGGATATTAATCACCAGGAGGAGCATGGTTCTGTGGCGCCGCCCGGAGATGGATGGGGTGTGAGTGCAGTGATGTCACCCTGACAAATGTACCGGCCATGTTGGCTGAGACTCGCACATCGCCTCTCATTTCAATTAGTTCCTCACACAACAACCAACCTAACCCACAATCTGCAGGTTACACATGCACAAACGCATTCACTTTGGCCAAAAAACAAACCCCCTTCACTGCTTCAACACACAGGCCCTCTTACAAGATGCAGCGATCTGTACAGGGGATCTCCTTTAATCAATCTACCTAAATTATGACTGCGCTTTTGATTTCAGTTCCAACAGCCAGTCACTCATTACCATTCATGCAATCAGCCAAACGCATTGACTACATATATGGCCAGTAAACTAGCCAGTGGGAACTGGCAGAGAGTCTAGGTGTGTTTATGAACTAAAGGCTGGGCGCTGCCCATGTGTTTTCCCACAGTATCAATTTGATGAAGTACTGAAACGATTGCAACGTGAGCAGTCGTTTAGGGGAGGCTTGAGCAGATAGTAATAGTGCATATTTACACCCCGATGTGCAAAAAAACACAGTAAGCAACACTTCTGACAAGCTGACTTCAGGTGAAAAAGGTCAAACCTCCTCACGAGCTGTTTATATCCTTGAGCTTAAAAGCCTGACACTGTTAACTAATGGAGCCAGGGCTGATTTTAAAGGGTCTGTCACTTTTAAAGGAAGTGTTAAGCCCTCTTTTCAAAGGTCTGGTGCGGCTAACCAAAGGCAGTAAGCCTCGTCTGAAACTGCTGCCTTCCCTGGGTGAACCTTGACACTGCAGGACTTCACTACACAGCAGACTTCTCTTCGAGCCCTCCATGCTAAAGTACCTCTCAATCACCATTGTACTTGTCCAGCACCTTGGCGCTTTCTGCTTCCTTCCTCTTTCTTCTACATCTGATCTTTGTCTCTGCTGTGACCTTCCGCTTCCTCGAACCAGAAGAACATTGATAGAGGATCGCTTTGGTATAAGCTGGGGCACACTGGGCCATGTGAGGCTGAAGTGGACTACATGGAGCAGGGATGATCTCTAAGTTGGGGATTTGATCACAGCCTCCTGGGGCTACAGCTCAAATTCCAGCTTTACATCAGTGGTGGGTATCTCTTCATCTCCCCGTGAAAACATCAGGAGGTTAATGCTAACCCTATAGAGAGGCGTGGGGGAGGGAGAGGTTCATTATACCACATATTTAATTAGACCCCATCCACATCTGCATTTAGTACATTAAAGCTACTCTAAAGGTTCCTTTAAAGCAGCTTCTTAAAAAAAAGACGTTAAAGCATATTTGAGAAGCAAGTGTGTGTCAGTGCCGCAACCCTTATGTGAACTATGATTAAGAATGCAGCTTTAATGATACAATCAAAAGGAGATGTGCCACAGCAGTGCCACCAGCTGTAAGGAATGCAATTAAAGAAGGTGAATGGCAATCTGCGGGTGTGTGGTTTGGATACAACACGGCGCAGAACATATTTGATATGTGGATAATAGCAGTTGTCACACCCCCTGTATGACTGAATCTGAAACCACTAGGTTTGTACATATGCAGAATCTATAACTTTCCACCTTGTGAGGCTGGCATGGCTTCACATATTTCTTTGTTGATGAAACATGCTGGTTCCCCTAACCCTGAGAACAGTGGCGAATAAAAAATGGATGAAAAGCCTTTGAAACAGTGTGTATGATTACCATAATATTTCTACAATACAAGAAATGTGGTTGTCATGTGCTGTTGTATGTAACACAAAGGGTATGCACCATACAAAACAACACTTGTACCCGTGTCAAGCAAAGGATAACAATATTAGCTTTATTTCCCATCTTTTTTTGGTTGATATGGAAGTCCTGTTTCAATAAGGGTCTCCATGTGCGAACAGCTGAAGTGATTCCTTTTCATTTCGCTTCGCAGCTCTTCCTTTTAATCTAGCAGCACTAAAGAAGTAGGTTCCATCAACAACAAAAAGGTTAGATCTCGCTTTCCGTTTCATCTCGGCCTCCTGCGATCCCCAGGGACGTCTCTCTGCGCTCGTCTGCGCTGCTTGGCGATGGGAGATTGTGCCAGGGCTCTGTTTGTTTGGCTTTCTTCCCCCTTCTCATCGGGCTGAAATCTGCCTGACAGTTCGGCAGCATGGCTCAGTCCCCACAGGAGCTACCGTCAGATAAAATGTCACCGTGGCTTTGTTCCGTGCGCCCTATAGGCTGGCCAGACACACTGTACACCTGAGAACCCCTAAGGCCGGAGCACAGAGCCTGTGTGGACGAGGTAAAATGGAGACAGAGCAGCTTCCAGTCTTGTTAATTTGTTCAGTCTGTCTCATTAGCTCATATTGTTAACCATCTGCATTTTATCTCCATTGATAAAAATCAACCTTGATGGACAATCAGATTAGGTCTTTAACCTGATTAGAGCACATATAAATCATACATGCTTCATCAACAGCGCTAATTCAGCTTCCTCCTATGTTAAAGGGATAATATGATTGGATGGGGTCCTGCTATCCTCGCCAGCTCTTAACATAACAGCTTCTGAACCTCAAACTCTTGACAACTACAGTCAAACCAGATCCACCTTTTATTTTTTTTTTCTCCAAAAGGCAGCAGCATCAGACCAAGCTCTTGTCTCCGAGCCTCAGATGACTCTTCTCACTGTTTCCCTAATGAGGCTAGAGTGAAAAAGCCGACTGGTCCTCTCGCAGCCGAGCGCTAGGGCGGTTGCCACTGTCAGCTCCTGTTAGCTCAGCCTGCTACGGTTCACGTTTCAGAGAGCACAAACACACTTATCCCAAAGGAGCTCTTCCATGCTCCTTTATACACCCTGACCAGCCCGCCTCTCAATAAATTAATAAAAGAGCAGCTCCTGCAGGTAATTTGATTAAATACGACATCCCTGCTTTAAAGAGCCTGCTGACAAAGCAAAACTAAGACGGGCCATTGTCAGAAGAAATTGTCACTGTACTCCTACATGACCCCCCTGCCACTGGAGCTCCACTCTGCTCCCATACTATCAGCTGAGCATCAACACACACTCCATTTTCCAAGGACATCTCTGAGTGTTATTAGATTTAAAAAAAAAAAAAAAATGCTATATGCTCCAGATTACTGAGCTTGTCAGTCACCTAATTTGAAACAATCCCCACCAGATCTCTTTCCTTAATTGAGTTTCATTTTCTCTATTTGATAGCAGACATTTATGAGCTGCGGCGTGCAATATAAGTCGATGGGCTTATCTAGGGCACATGCTCATACTTCTCAAACTCGACATATGTAAACAACAACACAAGCTCCGGCATTTGTTTTACACAGAGGAGATAAATGAGTGTAACCAATTTGTGCCAAATATGCTGAGGGAATTATATTAGCATGGAAAAAAAGCTTTGTTGAAGTACAGAAATGCAAAACTCTCACATTTTAGTTAACATGGTTACCTTATAATTGCAATATCAAAACAACGGAATAATTTTAAATATGGACTTCATTCAATATATGGTACATGTTTCTTTTTTCTTCTCATGAACATTCATTGCTTCCTGTATTAATGACAGCCCCACTGTCCTCGCTGGTCCACTCAGGGTCAAGAAGACTGACTGGAGTTTGGAAGAATGTATCGAGCTACGACGTATGAATAGAATGACAAGTCATCTCAGTCAGAAGGGAAACCACTCATTATACAGATTGCTTTGTGGTGTTTCTGGGTAGTCACGGTCAATGTCACCTCTTCTCAGTCTGGCCCTGGCCTGGATGGGCATTGCTGCCTGTCTTCGAGCTCCGGCTCTCCATCTCGGAGCTGACATGTTTTGTTGTTAACTTTGGATCCTTCGGGGGGAGTTTGTCTGGAGGTTGCGAGGGTGGATTACAAACCCAACGACAATGTCAATAATGGGAGAAAAACAGACACGTTTTAATGGAAGGAAGGACTCTGAATCTTATTAACAGGGCATTCTGTTTCAGTCAAGACGCCCCCTGGCTCTATGACAGCATGAGCAGCGAGCATCGAGCAAGTGAACAACAGAAATGAAGCCAGTTGTGTTGATTTAATCTTCCCCACTCCACAACTGCATACATATTCCTTCACTTCTGTCCACTAATTGGCTGTGCCATGAATAATGCTCTATAGCTGCGACTGATCTCTGTGGTATCATAAAGACATATGCCAACGACAAGTGATCTACAATGCAATAGCTCCCACATTGAAGAACAGGTGGTTAACAGCCCTTCATATCTCCAGGCTAGGAGAAATAAAACAGGCTGTATATTGTGGCTCACTGTCTGTAACTGCATGAGCAGTAGTGGCAGGCCTGTAACACAACGAGGTATAGAGATGAGCCTTATCTCGCCCAGCCTGAAAAGCCCCCATTCTCTCCTCTGGATTGGCATGGGGAACGGGCTTGAGTGGCAGGCTCCTGTTCTAATTAGACTAGCAGAAGCATTAGTCCCGCTTGTGAGCAGTTTTCATAATTACCTATGCAATTCATTCATTATTTAACTTAACGAGGTAGCTCAGTGGCCAAACACTGTGGATTGTAGGCCTAATTTGGGTAAATGCCATGAAGATATTGGATACCTGAGATTTTTTTTTTTTTTTGCCCTCCTCACCACCTGTAAAGTGTCTGGATGATGAAGGATGAGAAATAATGATTGAATATTTGGTCTTATTAAATTTGAAAGTGTCTGCTGGTGATGTAGGCAAACTCAGAAAAAAACACTCTTATTCCAATGTCTATTGAGCTCAACTAAAATGTAAGTATGACCTTTCTAAGCTCCTTAATTCAGCTAGATTGGATCCAGTGGAGGCTAATTTCACCTTTATAACGTTGGGGGAAATGGGCATTTGTGCCACCAGCAAATGGTGACCCCAGCTTGTTTGCAAAGAAAACAAATGTGTCAGCTTTCGATCTTAAACAGATTACATCTGTCTTTTCTAGAAAAAGTTTTAGATTATTTTTCTCCCCCATTGAGCCAATTATTTGTACTGCCCTCACAATTTCGACCATAGCCATATAATTCATAAATCTAAATGGGAGTTTACATCAAACTGCAAATGTGGCATCTCAAAGCCTGCAGTCAGCATTTTATAATCCTGCATGAAAATGTTACTTCCAGAGGCTCATGTATTCAGATGCCAGAACCAGGATACCAAATGTACTCAGAACTCAGCCTGCCCGAGCTGGAGGGATAATTGATACACAAATGTGAGCCTAACAATAATGGGGGTGGATGATCAGGTTTGATTGGTTTGACACAACGGTGCAGAATTATTGAGTCAGGAGATAATCTGTTTTGATGCAGCCCTTATACCACTTATGATAATTCATATCATGGCATATTCTTACTCATAGGTAACAGCTGAATCCACTGATCACAGGCACAGCTTGAGTCATCTCGCCTATTCCTCTTTTATATTCCATGAAGAGAAATGTAAAGGTGAAACACGCTCCCCACACTGCTGCTGTCGGGCGACAATCCCGTAAATCCCGCTCTGACAATCTTGACGTTTGAGGTTAAAGAATTACACGGAGCCTGTGTGAGTCAGGAGCGACGGAGACTCCCAACTTAAAAATGTGAATTTAAGTTGAAAAGGCCTGACACTTTTAACACTTCATCTCGTATGATCTGTGTCATTGAATTTGTGACACTCAGGAATCCATATCAATTGCAATCCCTGTCAAGCGTTGTTAACTTGTTTACTGCAATATTAAGCACCAGATATGTTGCCCGTGTGAGAAAAATCTAGCCTTCGGCAATCTGCCTCCACTAAAAGCACAGGTTCTCAACAGTGGTACAAGAACAATGAATTGAATTACACCTGTTCTTATATAGGGACCTCCTCTCAATTCTGTGTTTTTGATCTCATCAAATATTTATGAAATACTGAGGCTTATTTTCTACATTACTTACACTGGTAGTGTACATGTTCCTCTGAGCATACGTGAAATAATGACCATGTTTACTCTGTACCGTACCCACATGAAGGGCCAGGTTTCAACACATTCATTTGTATTGACAAAGCTACATTCAAAGCACAGCTTACTGTTGACTTAAGGACTACTAAGTTTGGAGAAGCAAGATTAGAATATACAACATGAAGTAAAAGCCGGCAAATCTATGGTACCGTGGCAAGTGAAAAGGAGTTTAAAAACAGCAAGCATGCATGGTTTTCAGAGTGCAGCGATATCGCATCGCAAATCAGACAAAAGCCAGAGCAAATTCACTCCCTCTCCTTCCACTGTCAGGAAATATAATAGTACTACCAGACTTGTAAGTGTGCTCCAGTGACCCAGAAACACATATTTCTAATTGTTCTAGCTGGCCTCTGGGGCTTCCATCACAAAGCTATGACCTCTTTGCAATCAGACCACAGCGTAAGGCCCACCAAGGACCCAAAGGAGAAGCCTTTCTGGGTATGATCCCCTCAGGCATGGGAGCCCTCCCCTGAGTGGACAACTCCAAATGCCACCTCCATGTCTGTCTACAATCGTGTTTTATGTGGTTGAACAGACACAAGTGCTTGTACATCAAACACACATTTGTACTCACACACATTCAAGTCAAACACCCACGGACAGCTCTATTTGTTCTCTCCATCCCATTGAAAGTGCACCGAGGACCAAACTTGAGGCAAGGACTGTGTGTGCTTTTTCAACCTTTCTCCTTCCTGGAGAATCTAATAACATCAGACCGCGGTGATGCAGCAAGGTCGGCCCCTTGGTTCAAGGTCACTCTGCAGGGACCACAGCTGCAAGAGGAGGTGTGCTCAGAGGAGGGAGGGGGGCTTGAACATGTCCAGTTAGGGGAGATGTGATATCAGATCCACAAGATCTTTAGATTACTACATATTTATAATACATTTATATTTGAGATTGATAAATCATGTCTCTTTTGAAATGTTGTAAGTGTTGCTTTTTTTTCTTTAAAGAGAGAAGTAGATGTAGCGAGATCTTTGATGACGACCGTATAAAAACCACCTAAAAGATGAAAAAATACATGCATAATATTTAATCTTATCAACAGTATGTTTTCATAACAGAGTAAGACTTTTCTGTTTGGGCCTTTGAAACATTAATCCCCACACTTTGAAAAATATTACCCATGAGAGTTCCCTTTATCTGTTTTCTCGGGGACATGTCAGGGGCTAATTGTTAAGAATTGAGTTATTGAGCTGTATGCCCTTCTCTAGCCCCTGAAGGACTAGGCCCAATACAAACAACTCCGATACACTATTGGAATTCCACTAGTGTGCCCCCGACTTACCCGAGCCATAATATTGTTCTAATAATTGGAGCTCACAGGCCATCAAATATCATGCCGGTTTGTTCAATTGATTCAGACAGGGTAAAGGAGGAAGGAGAAAAAAAAAAACCCATGCATTTGCAATTTTCCCTATTTGTAATCCAAATAGCATTCTCTGCTCTGTTTTTAATGACGTAGAATTTTGCAAGGCGAATGCAATTTATAATTTGTCCTCTGGCTAACTTTTCTGTAATATGGTAAATAGGACTAGTAGGGCTTTGGCAGAACTACAAACAAGTACACATGCAAACAGTATGTAGAACTAAGCTGTACATTTTTGGCTCCGAGTACAAATATCACCTCTCTTAAAAAATAGAAATGCCTTGATGCACTGAAATCCTGTAATTGAATGTACGTATAATCTTATCAGGTAATTTGATAGGATTAATTTTTGATAGTGTTCCCTTCAAATGCAATAGTTGACAGAGGAGAAGTGGAGTGTCAACTGCTTGCTTGCTCTGTTCTGCATCGGCTGCCGCTGCACTGAGGACGATGAGAGCGATATCGCAGCCCATCAGTAAATGCAGTGGATTACTTTTTTGTGGGAGACTGCTGACTTGGCACGCAGCAGAATGAGGGTGAGTGAAGGCAAGTGGCAAAGCCGAATGATAATGGAAATAGTTGTGATAAAGACGTAATGGATGTGGGATCTGCGTTTGAAAAAAAAAAAAAAAGAAAAAGAAAAAGCTGTCATGAATAATATCATAGAGAAGGTGTACGACAGCCCGGATTGAATTGGCCTGATTACACGCGGACAATCTGCACTTTAAAAATACATCCCCGCTGACTCCTTTCGCAGACGCTGCTCTTATCACCTGCAAACAGGACGCCAGCAATAAATGTGTTCAATCAAACAGTTGTCGTTCAAAAGTGTTTGAACACGTTTTAAAGCATTTCAAGTGCCAACTGAGTTTAATTAGAACGGCCGCTGATTAAAATTGTGGCGGATGAAGACGAGTGTCCGACGAATATCAACGGTGCCTCAACCACAGGAGGCGCCTCCTCTTGTCTGGCTGGGATCTAAAGTTTGTAGTCAGAAAGTGGAACAAATTCTTTATAACAGAAGCTGTGTAAAAAGATGAAACTAATCAATGCTACAAAAACTGTGGAGTTTATGGCACACTCTGTTTGCACTTTAATATTTTTAGAGGAAGGCACTTTTTGTGCTAAAGCCAAAGCATGTGGGTGTGTGAAGAAGCAAACAGAGATACATGTGCCTGCACGATAAAGGGATATGAGCATGTATCCTGTTAGTGTGCTCGCACATGTTTGAAAGATTGTTCAAAATCAGTAAAAGCACAATTTTGTGCTTCTGTTTTTTTTTTTTTGTGTGTTTTTTTTTCTTTCAAATTCATGGCTCTTCCCTCAGTGGAAGCTACACACTAGAAATGCTGACTATAAATGTGCGAAACAGGACTGCATCCTTCCCTCATTCTCCCCTGGTATATAATATACCCCAAAGGGAAGCGTGAATAATAAAGACTTCAAATGACAGGCACGCAGCAGGGTTAATGATAAAGGTCAACTTGCCAGCATGCAGCCAGCAAGTGTAAAGGACAAGTGGCATGGGGTCACAACTCACACGGGCTCCTGGCCAATATACGGTAACAGGACCCACAGTTTTCTACAACCAGATGAGATATGCTCTGCTTCAGCCGATCCTTCAGTGCCCGCCATGTGTTGCACACTTCACTGGCGCTTTTATTAGCCTGCTACATTGAGTTAGTGATGACAGAATCTAATACAGTTTGATATCGGAAAACACAGCACGGACCATATCTGTGTAAACAAAACCGAAACAGATGAGACCGAGGAATATGAGGGAAAGGAATCTTGAGCTCACGAGGTGGTGGATTTTCAGTATTGTGCTCACATTGCAGAGAAGAAGAGCAGTGCAGTGACTGTGCCGTCGATTGTGGAAAAGAACGAGAGAGAGAAACAGAGAGGGAGAGAGAGAGACGATGCGCCAAAAGACCGCCGTGGATTTGACAGGCAGCTCCACAGAGAGAATGTCAGCCAACACCTGAAGCCACGCAACTTCAACAAGACATTCAGGATTTATCAACACATTTCACTGCTATTATTCATGAGAAAACTGGCATTCGGCAGCACCTGACGCTCACATCAAGTTCCGCATGATATTTGCAGGAATCCCTTGAACTTCTTTTGCCTGTGAAGAACAAAGCAAGGCTTAATCTCAATTAAGGCTCCACTGTTGATTAGGTACCCTATGCACAGTTTTTGAAAATCACTCCAGGATGGACTCTGTGAGGAGAAAAAAAAAAAAAGAAGTCAAGTCCAATAGTTCCAAGCTCGAATGAATGTATTTTTTTTATCCAAGTCCTTTTTTCCCCCAGAAATGAGAAATTACGCATAATGTACTGTGTGATGTGCTGAAAGATGCAAACTAATTTACACAAATAAACCCAACTTCTAAATCAGATTCAACTGAATTATACAAGCACTTCTGTAATTTGCTAACTTCATGGTTCAGTATATTTCATTACATCGCCTATCATCACAGCATTAGTGTTTTCTTGTGATATAAAACCTAAAGGTTGTGTTTGTTGTGATTACCCTTTAAGCTCTTCTGCTGGAAACGCAAACCCTTGAGAAACACATTTAATCCTCTGATAAACATTACACATCAAATTAAATGATAACGAGAGAAAAAGCTGAACTACGAGTTTCTTCACAGTCTTGAAATGTTGACTATTGACAGATTAAAAAAAAAAAAAACACATTTATACTTCATAGAAGCAAATCTTCCTACTTGGCTTGAGGGAACATAAAAAAAACAGAACGATACTACATACTAAAACATGCCCTTTGCATGTTGGCACTGTAATTTTTTTATTTTTATGCATTTCTTTTTTTTTTTTTTTGCAAACATGCCATGTCAGACATACTCTGCAAATGTGTAATTTTCAAATGAATTGCTGGATATCAACCATCTGCACTGCTTCTTTTCCTCTGTAAGCTGCTTTGTCATGCTCTAATTCAATATCCCTCCATTTGAATGATGCTGATGCATAACTTTATTTTGTTGTCATTTGCTTACATTAAAAAAGAAAAGAAAAGCCTCCTCAGCAATTCACCGATGTGATATATCGAATGCTGGTCACGAGGCAGTAAGCAGTCATTCAGATTCAGGTGTGCAACCCCGTAAGTACTTTCTCCTTGAGATGGAAATGGAGCAAAACATGTTTTGTTTAAAATATTTTTCAAACTTATTGTAATCAATGATGTTTAGTTATTTCAATACACGTTTCACAAATATTAGCTTTGATCTAGTTTGAAGCATCTGCTGATATAACTCCCTACCTCTCCAGATTAATTTTACAGTCTTTATAAATCATTCGGGGTGAAATTTAAAAGACAGGGTTGGGTATTGTTGTCCGCTTGCCCATTATTAGTGAGGGGACAGCATCCCTCATTCATCTCATACTTCAAAATGGGAATTCGCAACCGGTTAGGTTGGTTTTTGCAGCTTTCACGCACAGACTTGGCTGAATAATTAGGCGCTTTAGTGAAATAATTTTTCAATTCAAAACGAATCTCTGCACTTGAATAAAAAATTAAAATCCATTTGGGTGCTATTTAATTTCATCAGGTATCCACATGTGATATTTTTGTCTCTTAGGTTTTTAGCTCGGTAATTCCCTCCTCGTGTGGACTGAATTTATGATGCCTTTCTATGCCTGCTGAATGCAGACTTCCTGTGAGCTTGAGTTACTGGTCCTCTTGTTTTAAGTTATGAATTATGTGTTATTTTTTTTCCCAAAGAAAGGTACACAAAACTATTCTGGTGCATTATTCCCATGCTCTTTTATAAGGCTCCTGTCACACTGCTTTTTTTGGTTACATTTTGAAAATGCTATTGTTTGTCTAGCTACAAGACGACCAAAGGACTGGATTCAGGATAATAATACCAGGATAAATACATTGCATTGTGCTTGAAGTTGCAGTATTTCCTATCAAACCATCTCAGGTCTGTGGGATTACGTGCAAATTCGACACTAATACATTGACGGCAAAGTATTTTCAACTACTCTGAGGGGAAGATGACATCAGCAGATGTCAGTGTAACTGCATTAAGGGAGGGGCCAGAGACGAGAAAATCCCCCCACCAAACCACACCCTGTAGACTTTGTTATTTGGGTTCAGGGCACTTTGGCTCCATTAGCTGTCTGTTTAATGTGTGCACTGGGGGAAAAAACAGGTTTTGCATATATTTGTCCACTGAGTTTAAATCTGAGCTGTTTTTCTGTTGAATCATAGAGTCCTTTAAGCAAAACCACAGGATCATGACCCTGTCCAAGGTGCTGAATTTGAGGCCGAATGCTACACAGCAGTTGTGCCGCTGGTGAGGAAAGATGGGCAACACCAAAAATCTGTCCAGTTTTCATATGAGCATGCAAAAAACCCCTACAAAAACACAAATTAGAATTCTAAAATGTAATCTCTTGCATTTCTGCACTACTTTTAGGTGACCAATAACAAGAAGGCATATGCATTTTTGTTGGATAAAGAAATAGAAAATAACCTGAAGACGTCGAGAATCTCACAAAAACATAAAAGAAGCGAATATGAATTGGAAAAATACTGTGATGAAATGAAGATTTTTCAACAACTATTTGGTGCAGCTCAAAAGATAGCGAGATGATATGATCATTGATGGAAGGTAAACACTGGGTTTTTTTTTTCAGTAGATTAAACCTTAACTTTGGGCAAAACCTCCATTAAATTATCCAATAACACAGTAGGCCATTTATCTGATACAATCATTCTAATTTGATAAACTTACTGTAAGCTTGGTCAACTCCATGACTGGTAAACAAAGAGTCATAGAACCGGAATAAGAATAAACTATAAATGCATGTTTATTTCCGACTCTAGGAATGCAAATAAAGAATAAATACAAGCTGACATGATTAAAATGAAGAAGAAAGAAAAGGTACAACACTGAGCTTGTTTATCTCAGGATGATCTTGACAGGCATCAATAAAATTTGCTGCCAGAAGCAAAAAAAATACTGAGATCCCTGACACCATAATCAACAATAATATATATGAAAAAAGAAAAAGGCCACAAATAATAATAAAAATGATCTAAAAGGATTAGTAAACCGCAAGATGAAAGTTTTTATTTTAAATTATCATGAAAATGAAAAGTTTGCATACAGTTTGTGTGGATAATAAAAACTTGTGCAGTAAATAACGAAGAGACTTATCTAGTCTATTATTCTTTCTCTTCCTTGTGGACCTGACAAAAACTTTCATAAATCGTATTATATTTTCAGTCTAGAGACAAAGACAATTCACATTACTATTGTATTTACCAATATGCATTTTGCCTGTCCCTTCAAAGAAAATTGTATAATAAAATGAATCTTTGTTTTAGTATGGTTTTTGATAAAAGAGCAACATGTGTGTGGCAATCTCTTGGACAATTAATGATACTGCTGAAGGTGAGTGTGGCATTGGCATTTTCCTTAATTTGCCTAAAAACCTTCGACACCACTGATTTTAAAATTCCCCTAAATAAACGTAAACCCAAGTTGTCAGAGGCACAGCCCTCACTGGGTTCAGAAGCTACATGGAAGGAAGATAAATTTGTAAATGATCATAAATGGATTTAAAACAATCAAATTGTGTGTCCTCAGTGATCTATCCTTGGGCCACTTCTCTTTTTCTTATATATAAGTGATCTTAACAATTCATCTAATATCTTACACAAAGCTGTAATTGCAGATGATAAAAATACATTTTTATCACATAAAAAAAACAAGAAAACAATTGATCTATTATTTCCAGGTCAGATGAAAACCACACTGAGCTTGTAAATACTATAATAAATGGCCACCTTATTGAGAGAAAGCAGTCCACTGAATTCTTGGGAATCCATATTGATGTGTTTTTAAACTTTAAGGTATTTCTTACTGAGAGAAGCACTGTATCATCTATATTTGAGCCTCCTGTTAACTACTGTAACATCAGTTGGTGCAATACTTTCCCCATAATCTGAGAAAAAACTGCTGATTTTGCAGAAGGTAAATCGTTGTACTATATCCTGGTCAAACTTCTGACTCACTGTTTCATAATTTTAAAACTTACTGAACTTGACATTTTTTCATAACGTTTGTACAGTATATAATATTGTCAATATGCTGAATGGCACAGTTAACTGTATCTTTGTAATCATTTTTTACTTAGGTGAATATCAATGATGATGCCGACACAGAGGAAAAAAAACCCTCTTTAAAGCAGGTGGAAAATGAGTCACAACACATCTCCAAACTCTGACAACAACAGAGGAAGACCAGTTCCTAACTACTTAAAATCACAAGCCTATTTTCCACAGTCACGAGAGGCCAACCACACCAATCATTTATTCAGGCTCATGAAAAATGGGAAAGTCAAACATGGCTAATATAAGAAAAGGCTCTTTCATAAAATGTAAGATCATCCTCACATAACAAAAGAGTTTGCACAAAGCTCAGTGGTTATCATACTGAGGGAACATAGGCGCAAAAACATACATGGTTACTTTAAAATGCATCAGCGATGGTTTAAGATTTGTTCTTCTCGTCCTCATTAATATTATTATTGAATTGCCCATTGTTGTGCTAATGACTCCCCTCAGAAACATTAGCATGAAAGCCTTGTGTTTCACCGATGATATATCCACGGGCTGCAGTAGATAATTGAGCTACAAAACATGTGATACAAAAGTTGCAGACCATGTGACCAGTTTCTGCAGCGGCGAAAGGAGCAGACCATTTCTACTGAAGTACATCTGTTGGTACGTGGCTTAAATTGTAGTCAATTAGAAGTGAAAGTACTGCCGTTGAAAATATACTGAAGTTAAAATTAATAAATGTTCTTCTCAAAAATTACTAAATCTAATATTATTTCTTAATCATATTAACTGATTATCAATAGTGGGGATGAAATGTAATTCCCGAGATGAGCAAAGACTTGTATAAAAATGACAGAATAGTAAATAAATACAAAGCACGATGTTTATATGTTACGAGAATAAACGTATTAGCTACAAATTAGATCAAAGGGTTTGCCTAATAATTCAGATTTAATGACCTAAGATTACAAAATGAGTGAATTAAAACAATTACAGGGTGCAAATCAAATGTAAGTATGAGGGAAACAAAACACATGAAAGTACCCAAAAATACAACTTTATTATCGTAATGTGTTCATAATTTGTTTTTTTCACCCCTGGCTATCACCCACCAACAATCAACATTAATTTATTTTGATTACAGCTGCTCCCGCTTTCATTCAACATGTATTTTTACTGTTACTTTGTTCACACAATGAAAATCAGTTCTGACATCAAGCGCCGAATAGTTTGTTTGAAGGCAAACACATTTTCTGGCCAATTCCTGATAAGAAAATCAGCTTTATTATTTGCCATGGCCTACAGTCATGCATGGTTTAAGGACTACACTCTCCTTTGTCTACCTAAAATGACTGCAGAAGTTACATAAGCAATAGAAATTCAGTCAAAGGTAGGGCCCACAGAATTCCTTGTATGCTGCCTTACTACAACAAAGCTCTTCCAGTGTGTTCTAATTCTCTACATTTCCCTCCAGAGTATCTCTTCCTTCATAGGCTTGAAAAGAATGAACGAGCATTGGACATGGTGGAGAATCCCACACGGATCAATTTTATACCAATCAAGGCTACCAAACAGTGAAAGAGATGAAGTTGGACTAAGTTGGACTGCAGCCACGGATGCTTAGTCTACAGGATGTAGGATATATTGCACCTCTGTTTCACACCGCAGCAGAATATCACTGCATTTCTTCGTAGCATTTTGAGTGGAAATATCCTCTAACCGGTTTGATAGACCTCCTTGGGGTTACAACACACTCAAAACCATATATGACCCACTGAAATTAGCTCTCATAGGAAAGAAATTGTACTTTCTCACTGTAATATGCGCTGCTATGGATATATTGCCACCAATTTGCTTACTATCGTCCTTCTGTGGATACTTTGTTTTAAGCATAAGCACTATACTGGGTATTTGGCTCTGCAGTCTGCTAAATTAACATCACCTTTATCATCTGGCATCTTTCTAAAAACCCCAAGCAGTCACCATCCTCCCTGAACGTGGGTGATTTTCACCTCTGTCTGATCTCAGTAATACCAAACTCCTACTCAAGAAGTGTGATTAAAAGCATTGTGACCAGACCTCGTTCACATGCTGTCACTTTAAACCCTCCCTCCCTCCAACTAGTGCAGTTCCACCCACTATACCAGTGCAACAAATGCCGTTAATTTGCTCTCCCTCAACAACTGTGCTGCTCACTTTAATCCATTATCCCAAAATGTCCACCTACCTTTGCTTTGCAATCTCCTTCACTATCACCTCAAGTACCATACTTTACCTGCCACGCCTCTGGGGTCATCACTAATTCAGCCATATTCTCCCGTCCCCGTTCATCTCCTCCCACTTTCACCTTGTCAGTTCAACATCCAGCTCCTCAGCCTCTTCAGACTTCCTGCCTCCCGCCTCTGTTCGCCCCTCAGCGGTAGCACTTTAAGGCGGCGGCCGTGGAAAGCATTTCCCGCACAAGTGAGGACTGCTGACCTTGGTGGTTAAGACTTGGCCACTGCTATGATTAATGCCTCTACAAGACAAGAAGCGAGTACCTCTACCTGCCTTGCCAATGCACGTATATCTTTTTACACACATCATTCCTGCCTCAGGACACACCATGGACAAATCTTAACCCATGTATGCTCTCTTACTGTACCTGTGATACAATTCTTCTTTAACAATGCCACTGAAGAAGTAATAAACAACAGAACCAAGGGAATTCTATCTTCACTCATACTTTTTTTTTCTTCTTCTTCTTTGATTGCTCAAACATGCTGCACTGGGCTCATCTGCAAGGTAGGCATGCTGTCTTCTGCTCGATAAGGTAGGAACCTCTACATATTTTGCCCTAAGGAAGAAGCAGCGTCTGTGTGTTTTGCCTTGGTTGTGAAGTTAAAAATCCCTCAAGGACAAATGCTCTTAGAAGAAAAGCTGAGCTGCCATTAGGAGCCACATACTCCCTCCTGGAGCACGGCGTAAAGCAAAACAAAGTGTTCAAGCAATGAATCGGTACACATAGATCATTCAGGCACAATAAACAAGAAGTCAAAATACAAGTTGGGAGCAGATGAAAGTTATAGAAGTCTCAGAAATACAATTGTTCACCTTTGGGTTTACAATATATCTCGCTGGTGTCATCGTTTGACAGCGATATTCATTCAAAGACTTCATACAGCGGTATGTACTGTATTCATTTAATTGACTCTTGTGACAGTATCTTGGAGGAGAAACACAGCAGCAACTTGCAGTTACATTTTATTGATGCAAAGGAGTTCACAATATTAAGAAGTACAGTCTGATTCTGTCACTACTTAATAATCAAAATTAGTGATGGTATCTTATTGTCATGCATTTTAAAGGTTGATGAGACTTTGCACATATGCTCTTGATAATTCAAGGTCACCCTGCATTTTCTGGCCAATAAACCTGTCAAAACAGGTTTAAGTGTAGCAGGTTGTACAAACGATCGAGTTTGGCGTGAATATATTTCGGGATTTACTGGTGTGGCTATTAAAAGGGCATCTGGCTCTGAAAGCAACGGAAAAGGCCAGCCAGAGATCCACACAAAAACTCAGAAACATCTATTTGTGCAAGTTAATTGCCTCTGCCACAAAAACCAAAGGTGAAATAAATTGCTTAATCACTGCATTGGCAATATCTACCACAGTGCGTGCAATGTCTCATAAATTGCCTAAAGGGTACGCTCAAATACACTAAATCTAATGACCACTTGAGAATGTGAATGAGGTTCTGGCAATGAACAGGATATCTAAAAGTTGAGCTATAAGCCAGAATCAGTGAGAGGTCATACTCTGCTGAGGCAGACATATGAATGCCATCTCTACACGTTGGAACAACCAACTCTGTAAATATTGGATCCTTGTTTTTAAGGAGACACTCAAATCTCTGAATGTAAAAAAGTCAACTTGTTTTTTCTCGACTGAAAAAAAGGAATGTTTACTAATGTTGAAGATGCAAATGGAAGCCTTGCAAGACGCACATCTTCCGTCATGGACAGTAAAGGTCAAACCTCCAGCAATAAAGCATCTCAACCACAAACACTGACACAAGGTTGACATTTTCCCTTGGTGAACCGCTGTTCCATCTGTGCGTTTCACATTGCCATCTTTGGGTGAAGTGTTCTATTTTCACATGAGACGCTGCTGTGGACCCCTTGACCAGATGAAAGCAATTGTCAGGTTTTCTCTTTGATGTGTTTGTAATACATATTTACTATTTTGGTTAAAAAAAAAAAAAAAAAAAAAAAAAAACAAAATACAT